>BHFT01053290.1:0-64273 GCA_004320025.1 Laticauda laticaudata | reverse complement strand
GGGGGGGGGGGGAAGCCCAGTCCCGCCGCCCAGGAGGGAGGAGGGGACTCGGCGGCGAGGGAGCTGAACTTGGGCGCGAGTTTCGGGAGAAGTTTTTAGACTTGGGCAAAAGGTCTGGCGCTGACAGCCCGCCCAACCTGGCGGGAATGCCGCCTCTCCCTTCCCCTTTCCTCTCTCCCTCGACGCCGCAAGCCTCTGCTCCGGAATCGAGCCGCCGCCACGAATCCCATCCCTGAGGCGTTTCCCGCGGGCGATTTTAACGAGCTCGGCTTGAGCCAGGGCAGCCCCGCCGGCCGACACGGGCGGGCGGCCGGGCGAGGTTTGCCCCATTGGCGGGAGATGCCGACAGCTTAAGCGCCTCTCGTCCAGGCTGAGGGGCTCGGTCCAGCATGGCCGTCTCTTCCCTGACCGGCTTCTCCCTGGTCAGCCTGCTGAGCTTCGGCTACTTATCCTGGGACTGGACGAAGCCCGATCTGGTGGCTGAGGTTTCGGGGGACCCGGCGGGGAAACCTCGCCTCCCGCCTGCTTTCTCCAGGCCTCCCCACATCTTTTTCATTCTGACCGACGACCAGGGCTATCACGACGTGGGCTACCACGGCTCGGACATCCAGACTCCGACGCTGGATAGGTTGGCTGCCGAAGGGGTTAAGCTGGAGAATTACTACATCCAGCCCATCTGCACGCCTTCCAGGAGTCAGCTTATCACGGGAAGGTAAGGAGGGGCAGAAGCGCCTCTTTCACGCCACGCGATCCACTCGGTCCGCGGGGGTGGCTGGGTGGGGGACACTGGACGGGAGAAGCGACGCCAAAGGGAAAAGAAAAAAGAAAAGAAAAGCCCCAGGTGGGTTCTGGAGAGGAAGCCCGAAGGAAGCCCGTGAACTTCAGCCGTGGCCGTCCCGCCGGAGAAACTTGTATCAGTTACTTTCAAATAATCATAATCATGAAAAAAAAAAAAAAAAANAATCAAAAAAAAAAAAAAAAAAAGAGGGACAGGATGAATAAACCTAACTGAGAAAAGCGAAAGAAAGACAAAAACCACGCTATTTTTAAAGAGAGAATGTGGCTGTTCAGGATTCAACATTAAAGTGTGAAAGAGCGGAATATTTGCGGAGCCTTTTGGGAGGGCAATAATGTCAGATGGATTTTATTGTATTAGAACTTCAAAGCCGGGCTAAATTAATGTGCAGACAGTCGGGATGAGGCATAATGATGAATAATAATAATGAGTAAAAATGGTAAATGGATTTCACTGCGTTAGTTTAATCAGAAGGGTGTTGGTGCGCAAACAGTAATAACGAAGCATAGTGATGAGTAATGTGAAACATTGGCTGTATTTCATAGGATTAGGCTTTTATAACATAAGAGTACTGGTGTACAGACAGTGTTACTCAATGGATGGGCATCACTTTTCAGTTCAGACAACTTTCCCTTCAGAGAGAAGCCAGTTTGTCTTGAGAAAAGTTACCTTACATTGTTTGCTCCTTATTTATATGGAAATAATATTACTGATCTCCCGGACCAGGTTCCCATTAAGATTATGTACGTGTTATTATGTTGTTGTGTCTTTTTTTTTTTAAATTGTAAAATCAATAAAATTTGTTTAGAAAAAAAAAAAAGATTCATGCCACATACCATTAAGACTTGTACATACAATGAAAATTTATATATACAATTGTGATGAGGACAGAAACAGCAGCATTTGGAGAATCAACAGGATTTCATCAGCCTTTCAGATCATTACTCCTAACATTAATGCATGAAATTCATTTACTTTGTTAGCAATGAAGGCGATTTAACACCCCTTTTAAAGAAACAGTCTGGCTTGAGATTAACAATATACGTATCCATGATAATAACATTGGACTAGATAGGCTGATGAAAAGTTAGTCCAAACCTAAAGCAAAAGTTTTCTTTTGAGTTATTTTATTGGTCCAGTACTGGCAACATTGACCACAAGTCTATATATAGATTTCATGTAGGAGGTTTCCCCACTGTACCTCTAGATCCTGGGGATTCAAGCATCCTTGGCATATAAAATATAGGATGTATCATATAGGGGGAAGAAAGGGGGAAGAAAGACATCTTGTTTTCTAAAACTCAGAATAATCTATTTTTCCTTAGCAAACTGAAGCATGCCAGACAGAGAGGATATCATGAAAATTTCTGCCCAAACGTTGCATGAACTGTGCTTTTTGCTTTGCTGCTACAGTTATCCTACTAATAGTTCTACAGTCCAGTTCTACATATTCGTCAAACACCAAAATGAACATTTCTGGGTGGAAACTCTCTATTGCACAGTTCTTTATGTTTTGACAGATTTTCAGTGGCTTGCTCTGCTGTCCATGAGCCAGAAATAAAAAAAAAAACAAAAAACCTTTGCCTTATTTTCATCATCCAAGCATCTGTCAGACATAAAACATGCTTAATTTCCCACAGCTACTCAATCCAAATCAACAGTGTATGTGGGTTGTGTGTGTGTTTGTGTGTGTGTTGGGATGGGATGGGGCAGGTGGACAGATTCAGAGCCAACTGTAATTATTCCTGAGAAAAAGGGAAAAAAGTTTGGGGATTGGAGAATTATGGGATGATTAGTCTTTTCTCAGACTCACTGTGAAACATTTGACTTTTCCTAAGACACTTTTAGAAAGATAGACATCTGCTTTGTGGCTAGCTAAACTATCTCCATTTACTTTTGTATCCAATTTCAGAGTGCCATTACCTGCGTGCGTATCACAAGACATTCATTTTAACAACGAGGCAAAAAGCATGTGGATTTCTTCCATAAATATTTTGAACTGGAGGGAAAGTAATATATATTGAGTACCACTGTAGTTTATGTAAGACTCAGATTTTTATGCATTGGAGTTTAACTACCTGGTAACTGGAGGCCCTATCGCATGAATAAGGTGATACGCCTCCAGTGTATGAATGTTTATACCATAACAAATCTGGAAGTGTTTAAGGTGCTATATAACATCCTAACATTTTCCCACTATGGCACAAAATTAAATAAAATGACTTCCAAAATAAATATTACAGTGGATTTCAGGGACATAATTAAATCTGCAATCCTATACCGGATTGCAGATTTAATTATGTCCCTGAAATCCACATACCGGATTGCAGATTTAATTATGGGAATAAGCCTTTTGGGCTTCATTTCTGGGCAATTATGAATGTGATTACACTCTATAGGTTGCACAGTCCAACTTTTTATAGAAAAAATAAGGCATTCCTTCCCTTGCAGAAAACTCTAGCGATTTTGCCCCAATTTGCCTCAGTTTTAAAAGGACTAAGTCCTTTGAAGTTGATCAATAAATGTTTTCGGAAAACAAAGCAAGTCTATATGAAACATTAATTCTTGCTGAATTGATCCCTTGTGGAGGGAGATCAACAACAAACAGCTTCGTAACTGCCTTGTTTAGCAACCATTTGTAGTTATGATGATAGTGATGAAAAGCACCTTTACAACCCAACTTTTCATTTATAACCTTTGCAGGTCTGGAAAGCAAAGGAAAACTGAAATAAGATAAACAAAGTCATTGTTTTACTTAGTGACCTTTTCACACGATGACGGAGTTGCCAGCCCCAATTGTACTCATTAAATGAAGATGGCCTACAGCAATTCATTTAGAGACCATTCAAAGTTACAATGGCCCTGAAAAAAAGTGAATTATGACCATTTTTCATACTTACGACCATTGCAGCATCCCCATGGTCACCTGATCAAAATTCAGTTGCTTGGCAACTGATTTGTATTTAGGATTGTTGCAGTGTCCTTGGGTCACGTGATCACCTTTTGCGACCTTCTGACCAGCCAAATTAATGGTTCACTTAACAATGTAACCACTGCAGTAATTCACTTAACAACTGTGGCAAGGGAGGTTGTAAAATGGGGCAAAAATTCACTCAACAACTTCTCGCTTCGCGACAGAAATGTTGGGCTCTACTGTGTTCATAAGTCAAGGACTCCCTGCAACATCTGTATTTAAATATGAATCATTGTGAATCTTGAAAAGAAAAACCATTCAAATTTTAACTTTTGACTTTCTAAAAAGTGTTGTTTGTGATTCTGAATTTGTCAGAAGTATTGATGCAAAAAGCCTTCCTGGCAGATGCTACCTAATCTGCAGTAAGGCAGAGCATCAGCACCATTGAAGGTTTTAATATGCTTTCCCTACATTAGTCGTGGCAGAGGCGATAGACTGTAAAGAAGCTGTTCTCCTCAGTGTGTTGCCTCATAACAAGCTTATGCTGGTTTTTTTTGCTTGCTATCCAAAACATATCTAATTATTCTCATCTTGAAAAAAAAAGATTGCATTATGCAGAATTTGTAATATCAAATTAATTACATAACATGTGAAACTCAATGGGCTTTGTGTTACACACAATGGATCAGATATATTTACAGATAAAGATGGTCCTTGACTTACATCCATTTGTTCAGTGCTCATTCATAGTTACAACAGTGCTGAACAAATGGATGTATCATTGGTCCTTAAGATTTAGGCCATTGCAGCACTGCTGTGGTCACATGACCAAGATCTGGGCACTGGGGTACTTAAGTTCACAATTACTGGATCAAGGCAGTCACGGTCACACAATCACCTTCCTTGCCAGCTTCCCACAAGCAAAATCAATGGGGAAGTTGGCAGGGAGTATGTCTGGGTACGCCTGCAACAACCTCAAGTATGTCACTCCTGCTTATTCCCTGCCTGTAGCATTCTTCCACCTCTTGCAGCTTCTTATGGCTATCCCAGGCCTTCCTACAACTCATGTGTGGTCTGTGCTGGCCTTCCCACCTTCCCCAACTCATGCGTGGCCTGCACCGGTCCTCCCATGCCCTCCCCAGCCAACCTCCCGTGGGACTGTACTTTATCTGCGACTCCCACCTCTTCCTGCTGAATGTCTTGCAGGTTATGATGGCAACTGAAATCACCCAGGACTGCTGTTGATGAGCAATGAGGTCACATGGTGTTGCACTTACCACCATTTTCCTTTGCTGTCATAGCCTGAGTGCAACTGGTAGTGTCATGGATAGACATATATCAGGTAATCCCGTAGTATGCAGGAGATTGGACTTGATGACCTCTTAGGTGTCCTCCGATTCTGTGATTCTATGACATTCAAGATGTATCTGAGGAAACTGCAGTCCTGACTCTTGAGTGCAAACTTGATACAGATTTTTTTCAGGTCAGTTTTTTTGCATCAGATTTGCACCATTTTGAAAGGTTATGATTATCTTCCAGAAATTAAGTTGGAATTGCATTTATGTTCACTGCAATTTTATGCTTTGGATCTATACTCACAAGGAAATCATCCGGAAAGCATTATATAATGGACTGATCTTTGTTTTTGTACCATTATTTGCTACTGTTACTTTTACCCTCTCTGGCTTGAATCTCAGCACATGATTAACCTTTTCAATTGGAGGTAAAGGTGGAAATAGGAGTGGGGAGCAAATATGAAGAAATAAATGAAAAGCAATAGGGCCTAAAGTAGTTCCGGAAAGCATTGGAATTTAGCAATATTCTATGTTTCCTTTAAAAATGTGTGTATTTTGGAGACTTCCAGAGAAGAAAGGGCAAACTTGGTGGTTGTTTATGGTTCTGTTAAAAAAGGAGCCCACAACCACAGTGGAATGAAGAAATGGTGAGAAGACTGGCTCTTCATAATTCCTCCGGACAAGGAGAAGACTTGAGCTTCTGTTATTTGTCCCAGCTCCTGCCAACTCAGCAATTCAAAAGCATGCAAATACAAGTAAGATAAAAAGGTGGGAAGGTGACAGCATTCCATGCGCCTTGACGTACTGTCATATTGACTTTATGACCATGGAAATATCTTAGGACAGGGGTCTTCAAACTTGACAGTTTTAAGACTTGTGGACTTCAACTCCTAGAATTCCTCCTCCAGTCATGTTAGCTCAGAAATTCTTTGAGTTGAAGTCCACAAGTCTTAAACTTGCCAAGTTTGAAGGCCTTTGTCTTGGACAATGCTGGCTCCCTTGGTTAAGGAACAGAAATGAGCATTGCCCCCTAGAGTGGGACATAAGTAGGTAGGGGAAACTTTTAACTTTAAAAGGGATGTACAAACAACTCACTATATAAAGAACAACAAAAAAGAGATCTGGATAATTTTCCTATATTGGATTTACAATAGAGAGTTGTTAAAGCTTTGAAGAATTTTGTGGGAAGAGAGAGAGAAAAAATAAAAATAAAATTTTAGGATATTGTTTTAAAAGGATGAAAGATTGGGATTGTTAAAATTAAAAGGAATATAAAGTTAGTTTATTTGATCAATGTTAAAACAGATATGGTAATCTTCTGGTAATCTTGAATGGACCATCTCTGACATCAGGACTGAAATGACAAGACTTTAAGGATCTATTTATAGATAAAAAAATGAAAAATGGGAAGAAGAGATCATTTTATATTCTAAAAGAAGGTGATAAGTTACTAAAATTGTGTATACTTGTTGTGATGTCAATATGTGTATGTATGTACATGTATATATATATGTGTGTGTGTGTGTGTGAGTGTATTTACTGTGTTCTTATTTTTCATTTTTACTTTTCTTTCTGTTTTTCTTTTTTGCACTATTTTCTATTCTTTTTAATTTTAAAGCTTTTTAACTGTAGTGTTTAATAAAATTACTATAAAAAACAAAAATGTGTTTATGCTACATACATGTATACAAGTGAACAGCTTGGATTCTTTGAAAAAATGGCATATAGCTTTTGGAAGGAATCCGAGTA
Source organism: Laticauda laticaudata (assembly GCA_004320025.1). Classification (NCBI taxonomy): domain Eukaryota; kingdom Metazoa; phylum Chordata; class Lepidosauria; order Squamata; family Elapidae; genus Laticauda; species Laticauda laticaudata. The sequence goes on along the minus strand of BHFT01053290.1, from coordinate 57,519 downwards.
AAATAATGTTCTATTGAGGAAACCTATTACTGTAGGTTCACGAGGGGTGGAAATATTGTAATTTAAGATGATCTTTGCTTTCTTTCTCTTTTTTTTTCCTAGGTACCAGATCCACACAGGTCTTCAGCACTCAATCATCCGTCCCCGACAGCCAAATTGCTTGCCTCTGAACCAAATCACTCTCCCACAGAAGCTGCGGGAAGCTGGCTATTCTACCCACATGGTTGGCAAATGGCACTTAGGCTTTTATCGTAAAGAATGCTTGCCAACCCGCAGGGGCTTTGATACCTTTCTGGGCTCACTGACAGGAAATGTGGATTATTATACATATGACAACTGTGACGGGCCAGGAATATGCGGGTATGACCTTCACGATGGGGAAAATGTAGCCTGGGAACAAAGTGGCAAGTATTCCACGTTCCTTTACACCCAGCGAGTCAGGAAAATTTTGGCAACTCACAACCCCAAGGAGCCTCTCTTCATCTACATAGCATTCCAGGCAGTGCATACCCCTTTGCAGTCCCCAAAGGAATACATCTATCGCTATCGCTCCATGGGCAACGTTGCCCGCCGCAAATATGCTGCCATGGTCACATGCATGGATGAAGCCGTGAAGAATATCACCTGGACCCTAAAGAAATACGGCTACTATGACAACAGTGTCATTGTTTTCTCTACAGATAATGGAGGGCAGACATTCTCTGGGGGAAGCAACTGGCCCTTGCGAGGCCGCAAAGGAACATATTGGGAGGGAGGAGTGCGTGGCATTGGATTTGTCCACAGTCCATTGATTAAACGCAAGCGAAGGGCCAGCAGGGCACTCATCCACATAACTGATTGGTACCCAACCTTAGTGACTTTGGCTGGGGGAAATGTGTCTGAAGCAGATGGCTTGGATGGCTATAATGTGTGGCCAACTATCAGTGAGGGCAAAGAATCTCCCCGGACTGAAATCCTGCACAACATCGACCCTTTGTATAATCATGCCAAATATGGCTCTTTAGAGAATGGTTTTGGCATCTGGAATACAGCAGTACAGGCCTCTTTACGTGTGGGAGACTGGAAACTTCTTACTGGAGATCCTGGCTACAGTGACTGGATCCCACCACAGACTCTGACCAACTTCCCAGGGAGTTGGTGGAACTTAGAGCGCCTGACAGATGGGATACGGCAGTCTGTCTGGCTTTTCAACATCACAGCTGATCCATACGAGCGCTATGATCTGTCAGACCAGCATCCTGATGTGGTCAAGGGTCTGCTTCTTAGGCTGGTTCATTACAACCAGACAGCCATCCCTGTCAGATATCCTGCGGCAAATCCACGAGCTCACCCTGACTTCAATGGTGGTGCCTGGGGACCTTGGGCCACAGAAGAGGATGAAAGATGGGAAATAGGGCATGGAAAGCCAAAAAACAAAAAGAGGAAAAAGAAGTGCAAGATCTGTAAGCTACGCTCCTTCTTCAAAAAGTTGAACACCAGACTGATGTCAAACCGCATCTGAGATGGGGCAGGCTGGGTTCTTGCCAAAAGTCAAGTTGAAAGAGGGCTGTCCCAAATAAATGGAAGTAGGGAGAGAGATCAGTGGAGTATTCTCCTTTCTGTTCAACTTGGAGTGAAGTGAGTGGACTATCAGCTCTTCTTCCCCTATTGTGAGGTAGGGATAACCAACTCTGCCTATCCATCCCACTTCATCTTTTCCCCAATTTCAGCACCAACATTGCTGATTCTGAATATGGGCAGACTTTGCAACCGCTATTTGACATAGTCCCTTCCTTTTAAATGTTATGACATGAGATGGTACTCAATGTGCAATTAGTCATTCTAGTAGGTTGCAGCAAAGATACTTAAACTATGCCATTCAGGAACTAGTGGGAAGGATATACATTCTCATTATTTAACCAAAGATGAAATTACTCTTTACCCAAGGAAAGAATCGCTTAAAGGATGAGATTGTTCTGTATTTGCTATTGACTCATGGAATGCTGACCATAAATAATCATATATAACATTGTTGCTCTCAGAAGGCAATTGCGGATTCTTCTCTCCCTGGAGACTGTAGTTGCCTCCTGATCACTTTAGTGCCGGTGGGTGTGGATACAGAAGACCTGGGACAATTATTTTTATCAGAGTTAAAATGCAGATTTGGTGTGGTGCAATTTCCCCCCACCCCCTGAATACGTATAAAGCCAAATATCTTGCATATGTGGGCAAGGGCATCAGTAAAGGCTGTGTGAATGTTGCTTGAGCTAAGAGCATAGTCTTATATATGCAGAAAGAGTTGATAAGAGCTGAATTTTACATTGATTGACAGATCTCTTTACTTCCACTGAATGGCTGCTCTTATATAGTTTTTTTCACGATGCATATTTTCTTCTCTGAAATTTTAAGTGTACTGCAGATGAGCACTTGTTCATCTATAGATCTATTCAAATACAGAAGAATAATTGCAAGTTGCTTCCATATGTCAATTTGTATGTCAATCAAACTATGCAAATACTTATGATTAGCTCACAAATAGTTAAAATCTTACTGTTTGGGGAGCAGATGCTTGAATTTCTTCATAATTTTTACAAATGTGATGATTACTAGCTGAATTTATTTTTTTAAGAAAAAACTGTTCATTCTCTATTAATGTGAGTTAATCATGGTGATTGATTGATGCAAGGATTGGGGATGTTCTTTCGGGCCAGTGTTGGCTCTTAGCAATCACATAGATAATTTTTCATTGATGATCATTGATGATCTATCACCTCTAATGAGTCATGGTGGCGCAGTGGTTAGAATGCAGTATTGCAGGCTAATTCTGCCAACTGCCAGAAGCTTGATTCTCACCAGGCTCAAGACTGACTTATCCTTCCATACGTTCCGAGGTCAGTAAAACGAAAATCCAGATTGTTGGGGGAAATAGAGTAGAATAGAATAGAATCCTTTATTGGCCAAGTGTGATTGGACACACAAGGAATTTGTCTTGGTGTAAATACTCTCAGTATACATAAAGAAAAGGTACATTCGTTAATATGTTAAACCACTTAGAGAGAGCTGTAAAGCACTGTGAAGCAGTATATAAGTCTAAGTACTAGTGCTATTGCTATTCCTAAAGTGGTCCTTCACGTTTTCAAATGGCGCATACAATCCTTCTCTTCTCACCACCTTTTCCAGCATCAGAGCCTTTTCAGATAAATAAGTCTTCACATAATGTGTCCAAAGTAGGATATTTTGAACCTGGTCCTTTGAGCTCCAAGTGAGAAGTTGGGATTGATTTGCTCACTAATCCATTTGTTTGTTTTCTTGGCTGCCTTGAAGTAATTTCGCTGGAGTCTTCTCCAACACCAAACTTTAAGAGGCTCAATACTCTTCTGATCCTGGTTCTTCAAAGTACCACTTTTGCTTTCATAGATTGTGACAGAGAATTGCATGGAATATTCTGATCTTTGAAGGTGTAGATACATCAGAGCATCTGGATACCTTTTCCAAAGTCTTCAGGACCATTCTGCCAAGTGCTATCGGGGAACATATTTCCTAATAGCTGGTTCCTATAGTGTGGATGGTTGATCCTAAAAGGAAGAAAGTATTTACCATCTTGATATTTTAGGTTACGATTATGAAATTAAATCTTCATATTCAAACTATAAAACCAAGGGTTGAAGATCAAGATGAATGGTTTAGAAATTTCCAGTGGCATCTGACTGGCCCCTGAGAGGACACAGGGACTGAATGAAGCTGATTGCTGGTCTGTCCAGCAGATTTTTTTTAACCATCTTATATTTTAGTTATGTTGACACTTGCTTTGTTTATTAAGCTTCTGATCTCAAAGAAGAAGAAGAAGAAGAATTTAGCAATCTGGAAAAATTAGGATATTTGGTTCTTAGGCAAGTCTGAAAAAAGAAAGTTTGGCTTCCTTAAAATATTCGTTTCAATGAATCAACTCCTTAAAGTAGTTGTACCTTTTTTAAGGCTCAGGCAGAGGTCCTGGGCAACAGGAACTACTTTGAAGCATTGCAGAGAGGGGTTGTGCTTTCATGTGGTCCAAAACACTTCTTCTGAGTCACTCTCAAAGAATGCTCAGCCCTAAATATTATGTATTACCCTCAGTCTCTGAGGCAATATGTGTCTTTGAACAGTGGTCCCCAACCTTTTTTGTACCAGGGACCAGTTTCACGCAGAAACACTTTTTCAAGGACCGGCAAAATCAATTCTTCCCCAATAGTAAAGGGCTTCTTTACTATTTCTTTACTAAAAACATATTTTTATATATATTTTAATCACAATTATTCATTCTTTGCGGCCTGGTACAAAATGATCCATGGACCGGTACCGGTCCAGGGCCCGGTGGTTGGGGACCCCTGTCTTTGAATACCAATTGACATGGAATATGAGAGTTTGGTGATGCTTGAAGGATTTCCATGGATGTTTGTTATTTATACCATGGGTACTGCAGGAGCAAGATACTGGCTTGAATTTTCTAAGATCCATTATGCATTTTCCTGGAACTATATATTTTTTTCCCTTCCTCTCTTCCTATCTAGCTTGCCAAACACAGGACTAAACTTGTGAAAGTTGCTTTTAAAGAGAATATTTTTTCCAGAGTCTGGTGCTAAACTCTATTTCTCTTCTCTTTTCTGGACTAGTGCCTTTCCCTTTTAAATGCTAGGCAGTGTTGCTTGCCTGGGGCTTTCTTGGGGCAGAGATGCTGAAGGATTGTAGGCAGACTCATATGGACACATTCTGATAAGCAGTGAAATGCTGATCTTAAATTAGACTGGTCTTGACTTTCCAGCCTCACTAAGAAGAGGATGATATCTGTGGCTTGTAGGAAGCCCCTGAAGTGTTCCTGCAAAGTGACAATGGTTGCCTGTATCACACAATTTCCTTTTGGTGTTTTATGGAAACAGTTCCCATATGTATACCATCAAAGAGGATACTATCCAAAAAGAGGATGAACAACTCTAAAATCAGTTAACCAAAGAAGCCTGATTTTATTTACACTTACATAACATGTTTTACATTTTCTGCCCACAGGTTTTAGTTGGTACAGTGTGTGTGTAGGCGAAAGCCCTGCTGTGAATTTTAAAAAAATGTTATTTTTGTCCCAAGAGAATGAACCCTTTTAGAACTTGTCAACTCATTGATGAGCTGTGTGAGGCTCTTTTTCTTCCATGTCACTAAAATCTGTGACAGTTGGCAGGGCTCAGACTACTCAAGTATACAATGTACTCCTTTTCATCGTACCCTGGAGATCTGTTTGTGCCTTCTGAACGAAGTGTAATTTGCACCACAGGGCTACTTATGGTTCTCCCAGAATGATAGCTTAACGTATTCATGGGTTAAGGAGAAGGAGGAGAAGGAGAAGGAGTGCTGCAATTGTTTCTGAGAAGTGGCTAAGGTACAATGAGTCTAATTTATCACGTCAGAGGCATTTCTAAAGAATTGTCCCTGTTTGCCCATGAAGTAGGTCAGTTTTCCAAAACCAGAAAGAACAAAGAATGGATAGAGTTGACTGCTAATTCAGTGCTGAATTAGCATTACTTTATTCTTCTGGACAGTTCTGGTAGAGGAAGGGAGATCAATGACATTTACATGTTTTTAAAAGTCAGAGAGATGGAATGGAGAAATGGTTGGTAAAAATGATGGAATTTGTTTAGATGGCCAGACTGACTTTCTTGATCAGAGGAAAGACAATACCTACAAATATTACATACTGGAAACCCCTTATAGACTCCTTGTATGAAACAGGGGGATAAAAACCCTTATGATTTATGGTAAACTTATCATTGTACTTGTAAGTGCTGTAAAGAAAATTGGAAATTACTTCTTGTATCTTTTCTATTTTTTAAAAAATTTTCTTTCTTGCATTTTTGGCTTTGTCTTTGATTTCTTCCTCCTCCTCCATATTTTATATTAGTTTTAATGAGTTTTTATTTTCTTTTAAAAAATCTTTCATGAAATTATATTAAGAAAAATGCCCAGGAGATGCTAAAATGCATTTGGTGCTTACATAAACATGCCGGCTAATGCCCACTTTTAAACAGTTACTTCCATTTAGTCATTGTAGGAGGAGAACCGTGTTAGTCTACAGGGGCAAAAAATCAGAAGGCATCTGGTAACACCTTCTCTGACTAACAAAACTTCATCATATGCATGTAATATTATTTTACTGCATTTAGTAAAAAAACAATAATAAAGAATAAACCATAGGCAAAATTAAGGAACTTTATATGCTGACTTGATTACATGCAATCAGGCCAATATTAGCTCTAAAGTACCGCATAAATTTTTCTCCTTGATGATCTATTACAAATCTGATCTTTCAGGTTTTGATCCAAAGGTGCACTTATTGCCATTTTAACTGCGCCCATCCACTTTGCTACTAGTTATCTTCTTCATCTCTTTCCATCCACCTTTCCCAGCATTAGTGCTTTCTTCAGAAAGCTAGATCTTCCCATAATGTGTCCAAATTAGGAGACTGTGAAGCTGAATATTTGTACCTCAAGTGAAAACTCTAGATTGTTTTGTTCAATGGTACATTTATTTGCTTTCTTGGCTGTCCATTGTATTCCTAGAACACTTCTTAGGACTCAAAACCAAATTGTATATAAACCAATTATTATATGTGTGTGTGTGTGTATACACATAACTGTATGCAATGTTGGAACACACTGTACATACAGTCTGTTTGCTTATTTTCTGAGCCTGTGTTTCCCATCAAACCATTTCTTGTGTGGTCCTATATTGGATAGTCAACAACAGCTGCTAGCTTTCCCCTCCATGCCCCTCAAGAAGATAGATAATCCTATTTCTCCCATCAATTTGAGATGTATTTGTGCTCTAAACCCAGGCTTTTTTTCCTTTGCTTCTCCAGAACCAAATTAATTGAAATTTTAATCCTTTAGAAAGATGAAATTACATTTGAGTATATGTGATTATTATTATTCTGTAAGGACTTTCCAGAATATGAAAAAATATGGAAGTATTTAATAAGGCAAGCTTTTGATTATTCGGGGAGTGAGGGTGGGGGGTAGGCAGTGCTGTTTTATTTCAATTGGCAAGTCAACAAAAGTTGGTTGCTTGTTTGCTTGTTGTCATAGGGCAGGAAGAAAAGTTGTGTTCTTTCTGATTTTGGGGGGATTCTAACTACTATGAACCTCAGCTAACTAGTCGATAGTTAATCATAGTGGCAGTTGTGATACAACAACCTAGAAGACCACACATTCTCCAAGTCTGGACCAGTTAGACCTTTAATCAAGCAAAATGGAACTTACAAAATGTTTACTTCTGGTTTCTTTCCTCCTCCATTTAAAAAAGCTATAAATGATGCCATTTTTTCCCCACAAAAGATCTTGGAACATTTTGGATCTAATTCCAAGGCTCCCCCAGGATCTCCCAAGTGAGAAAATACACATTATTTTTTCCAATTACATTGAAAACCAAAGTCTTTATGTGTTATGATTTGAAACTTTGAGACAGTTTGGATCAACAAAAAAATGATTTATTTCTCAATTTAGGGCAGTGATAAAATTGTTCTTTGGAGAAGAAGGCTTAAAGGCTTGAAAATCAGATAATGAACCATGGGATCATTTTAATGCCAGCTCTGAATATGTTAACTCTATTTGCTCAATAGTTCAATTATTGTCCATTGCCACTTTCAGTGTGGAAATTGCGTGAGATTAGAAGAAACACCCTGACCTGCAAAATGCACACATAGTGACAGTTGGAACTTTGGAAATGTCTGAGTGTTTCATTGACTGGCATGAAAGGTCAACATGCTTCACTTTGAACACAGGGAGGAATATTCCTGTCTCATCTGGTTCTTGCACCCCACCTGAACTGTGGAGTAGAGAGGCTGTCTAATATTTCTCTCTTGGCAAGCGTGGTTCCAAACGATACCTACAACATCTCCATGCTGTAGGAACATCTGCCAAGAGAAGGAAAACCATTCTTTTGCTGTGGTTCAGAAACTAAATGTATTACAATTCAATATGTCAAGCAGCCCAACCCAGAGGTCTCAGCCAGGATGTGTTCTGGCAGCATCAGATTTGCAGCATATGCAAAGAGGATGCCCGATCTAAATGCAGCTGTCTCTCCTAAGTGCAGCCCCATATCTAATAGTCCCATTAAACCGCCCAGCCTGTTCTGCCTGTCATTCTCTTCAAGCTTGGAAGCTGTGAATACTTGAGAAGTATGAAATTGCCTGAGGGGGCACTCTGAAAGAGGCTGAGTTACCTCCTGCTTGGTGTCAATCCATAAAGGTCACAGCCGGTGAGAAACGGCAATTAAGTTCAAGAACACTTTGTGGAAATGCTGGGTGTTCAATGTGAAATGGCTCTTTCTGGTTTTGCAGGATGATTGCCCAGTTACACGGGTGGCATTTTCAGGGCCATAATACTGTTCTGACTTCCTACTGAGCACAATAATTCTGTGTTTTTCCTCGTCTGTGTCTCCCACTGCATGTTTCATGAAGAATTAAACCAATTAATAGGAGTGGTCATGTCCTGGTCCTATCTAGAAAATGACATGACACACCTGAGGTACCTCTTCAACCGAACAGGCATTGATTTATACAAGATGGAGATAATGTGCAAATTAATAGATGACATTAAATATGCTTGATATCCACTGTGTTAAAACAAGAATTGTTTCCTGGGTTTGGCTGACATTTCTGCCCATAAATGTGTTCAAAGAATGGATGTTATGCATTGTTATATGCAAGATCTTTATAACACAAAACTTAAAAGGAATGTGTTTTGGGGTTTTTTGAGATGGGCCAGCTTTTACTTCGTGTCTGCTACTTAGCTGAGCCCCAGTAATTTTAGCCATGCTTTAAACACTAAATTGCTTTTTATTTTAAATGTTAAGAACTGTGAGCACGCTGTAGGAGAAGGGCCAAAGAGAGGGAAATGCTGAATTATGTGTCATCAGACAAATGATGCAATTTGTGTAGTTGTACCAGATACCATGATGCAAGTATATAATTGATCACTTGTGCAATAATGATACAGTGCACATGTGGCCAAGTTGAAATCAATGTGACTTGTTGCAGACACTGATGTTAAGACAGCTGTTCCTAATCTGGCACCTCTTGGTAGGTTAACAGCCAGGACTCCAAGTTGGTATGACCAAGAAACAGATAAGGAGGGCTACACAAGACTTTGCCTCCTCTTATCAAACTATCTCCCTATCTAGGTCATTGTTATCAACACTAGCTGACCTAATGAACTTCTCTCCAGAGATCATGGATACAACTCCCTAAATATTCCTATGACAGTGAATATAAGGCAGAGATCTCGTTTCTAATTTCCCATTCTGCAAGAAAGAAATGGGAATGAATAGGGAAGGAGTGGTCCCAGTTTCTCTACACATGTCAGTATTCAGACATTTGGTTTGGACATGCACAAGCAAGGAAAGAAAAGATTCCCAGAAGAGATGATTCACTTCTCTTGCCTGAAACCATGACATCTTGGTATCCCAGTTGGATTGCTGTAAAATAATTATAATTTATACTGTATCAAATAACATAAACTTATCCAATTCTCTATACATGATCACTCATCGTCTAGAGAGTCTAGACCAGGACTGTCAATCCAGCAGGCCGGATCATCACGTGCTAACCATGCCCACACCCAGTTTAGCAAAGGGGGAAAATGTCCTGATATGTCATGTGACGCTACCATGACGACATGAGTTTGACATCTCTGGTTTAGACAATGCATTGGAGGAGGAAGAAGCATCAGCAGCTTGCCTTTCAAAGTGCTGGATTGTGAGTTGAGTAAAGTTGTTGCAGAGAACCCAGTGTTTGGGATATGCTCCTTTAGAGTGATTGCTTTAATATGCTTTTTGTAGGAACTCACTGCTAGGCAGCGCTCAGTATGATTACCTCTTAACAATTTAGTTTTCTTTTCACTACCATCAAGAGAGACTTCTCTGTACTTCCCAAACAAGAGATGATAATGTGTTTGTATGCTAGAAGTTTACAAATTGGGACTTGTTGCCATCATCTAGTGACTGTTTGGATTTTTGCAGCCCGGATGTGATAAATATAATATCAATAAAACGTACTTCAGAATGACATGGTGTGTATGAGAGACAGAGAAACAGACAAGAGTGTGGGAGATTTCAATGTTTATATTCCATATTAAGGGCTGATGGACCCCCTTCTGTATCTTACAAAGTCTTGATTGCAGCTGACGTACAGAAGCTGTATATCACACCCAGAGCATTTGAAAGTGGAAGAGCAAACAGTTAATATTTGGGTCTGTGTTAAAATGCATTTTTCAGGCTGAGAAAATAATTATTACTACTCAGCACAACTGCATCTTTATTTGCCAGATCTGTCAACTCATTCTTATACATATAGCAGACCCTCTTTTTAGGATAGTAGACATCTTCATTGGGTCTCTTTAGTGAAGGCTGCAATGCCCCCTAGCGAGTTTGTGCAAGAAATGGTTGCCCCTTTTTGCACATCGTTGGAGTTTTTCAGCTCCTGGCTTTGCCCCAGAGCATTCCAAGACCTCCTGTGTAAATCACATAGCACTGCAGTCCTGAAATCTTCAAAGGCTTTTGTGCTCTCGGTGTAAGAGCCATCGACCAAACCTCATCCCACCACAGATGTGGCAACATTGAATGAAGTTTCTTTTCCTGCTTCTTGCCTGGATCCTCCTTCAAGCAGTCACTAGAAGGCCCAGTGAGGGCTGGAGAAGAAAAGAGGCAATGTCTCCTTTCAGCCAAACTTGACGCTGATGACTTCGCAGATGCTCTTGTCTGGTTTACTTGGCAACCTCACAAGACAAGGTTGCATTTTGTCTTCTGATATGTTTTTTCTACTTCCGGATTCTACTCTTCAGCTAGGGGATTTTCTAGCGGGACACCTTTTTAAGTACCAACCAACTGCTTACCTTTACAAGATCATCTGCATCAACCTAGATAACTGGGCATCTCCATTTTAAAATAAGCCTTGGGCTGATAAGGCTGGACTACCCTTTGGCAATCCAGTGTGCATTTTCCTCCTCAGATAGTTTGGATGGCAAGGGATGTAATCAGACACAACCAAACTGGGGAAAGCTGGTGCAGACAATCCTAAACTTGCAGGACCCATGATCTGACTCAGTATAAATCAGCTTCCTTTAAAAGGCCAGGAATGCTGCCAAAGGGGGAAAAAAGTGACAGTTTGTTCTTAGCCTTCTTCCTAACCTGATTCACCCTGAAACAGACAGCTTGCTGTTCATGCCAGATTGGTCACCAACCCCCCAATCACTCCTGCAATGGGGAAATGAGTACACAGTTCCTTCTGGGAAAGTAGTGGCAACCAGAGATTGTAGAATCTGGGATTGTTAAGGGAGATGATTAAAAAGAATTGTTGGCAGAGAGAAATAGTCTATTCTCTAGAAGCTTCTCTAGAATTGTTAATGAACTTTGGATTGTAAATACAAATTTATTATAGAATTATCTTGATTATTTTCATTTGGCATAATCTGGATAAATTGTTTCATTTTCATAGATTAACAAAACATGGCTAAGAGTTAACAACACTGATAATGCAAAACTGTGATATAAACATTAACCAGTTGAGGATATAATGACTTATAGCACCATAAACCAAACCAAGGAAGCATACACTCAGGGTACAATCTTACCAGCATTACAATAGACTCCAAAGCTTTCAGAATTATGCCCATTAAGTTTTATTAAATTGATCGTCAAGTGCAATAAATTGAATTAAAGCCTTCAGTATTTTTAAGTCTCACTGATTTCAATGTGGAGACACCTAATTCCTCTAGACAAATTAGACCTCCAGATCTGCACTGTAAAAATCCAGCTAACCATTAGCTCCAGGTTTTGAAACCCAGGTCTAAAAGCCACATAGAAGTCAATGCAACATCAAAGTAAACTCCACTGATTTTCTTGTATTTTTAAAATAATGGTTTTAAAAATATCTAGATAAATTATCTTATTCAGATAAGTTTGACCATGTGGTTTGGAGGAGATTAAAACTACTGCCCATATACTGCAGTTCTGCAATTTTTACAGGGACATAAGAAATTATCTTATTTCATATCTTTAAAAAATATCTAGGACAAATAGACTTTTGATATATAAATGTTATATTTTTTGATTCTACAGCTACCATTACCAATATTGTGGCTAAATTCTGTATTGATGCAATTAAAATATACCTTCAAATCCTACAGCCTTAATTATTTTATTTGTGTAATCTTTTATCATTTTATTTCTTTGTAACAGAGGTCATGGCTGCCATTATAATGATGACAAAGACAAAGCATCTAAAATAAATGCAGTGTAATATTAGTAAATTCCTGGTAATCGGTTCCTAAGATGTTTAGTTTTGTAAAACACTTGAAATACAAATGGGAAATACTGCACAACCTTAAATTTTCAGTTCAAATACATGCTTACAAAATGACACTTGCCAAACTAATGCATGGGTACAACCTAATTTAAATATATGTTTCCTTTTCCTCTGAACCCTGCAGGATTGAACAATATTTATAATTAATACAAAGGTAAAAATATATCAATCTGCCCCCACCCCAAAACCTATGGTTAAAACTGAGCTGCAAATTTAGATGTAAACAAATTTGTAGCAAAAGATGCTGATAATTCCAGGGGGACCAGATATTTAGACTGCTGCAGTCAGAAACCTAGGACTACTGAAAAACATTTTAAAGGGAAAATAAATATTGTAAAGTTGAATCATATTTGACTATCTCCTTAAATAAACAAGGAGTTCTGTAAGGTTCATTACAAACCTGTGTACTACAGCTTTTTGACAAATGCATAACTCTAAGAGAACATTCAGCAAAATAGCCTGTGATTATGCACTCTTTTAGTAAGTATAAATGTATTTGAAAAGAAGTTGACCAATGAGATTAAAGAAAAACAGTAGTCTCACAGCATGCATGTCCTGTTGAGACTAAGTGCCAGGTGGAGGCACGACATACCATCATGCAGAAATGGCCTTACTTAATCCTACAATTAATTGTAACACATAACAGCAATAGAATCTAGACTGTGCCCATTCAGAATTGTCTGCCTCCATCCTTTCTGAAGCTATGAAACTAAGAAAATGAAAACTAAAATTTGACAGTGGCTCGTAATGGTGTATGTCTTCATTTTTGTAGTAATATGATTGTTAAGTTGGGGCAGATGAGAGGCAGGACACAGATCTTCAACTAACAGCTCTTTGTTCACTCAGTAGATCAGTACAACCCAGCAACTTGTCTGTCTGACAGCTTGCCCTTTTATAGGGAGTTGTCAGACGGCTGCTCAACCAATCAAATTCAACTGCTTTTCCTGCTGCAATGGCGGACCTGAGTGAAGCCTTCGTACCTCGGCTTCACTCCCTTATTAGAGCATTCAACAATGATACAGGTAAGTTTCCTGATATAGATGGATTCTGGAGCCACAGCAAAACATGTGTAAAATGCATGGAGTTCAATTCTATGAAGCAGCAGTAATTTCCTCAAAGTAGGGAGATCTGAGAATAAGGAGATTTCCAAAGAAGTTAAGATGCCTTGTTTCACAAGCTTTACACAGGTGATGCAAAAGGATTGGAACTTGATTGCATACCTGAACATTTTTTATTCTCTACCCGCCCCCCCCCGGCCTCCTTNCCCCCCCCCCCCCGGCCTCCTTCCCCAAAGTAGCAAGCATGCTCATCAAATCTTCCTTCAGAGTCCTTCATTCCACTCATGTACACAAATGAACCTTCGCTTTGTTTTATTGTCTTTCCACATTTCTAATTGATTCTCTATAGCCCTTTCCATAAAGCTGTTAGTTAGCTAGTACCCATGGCTGGCAGAGGCCATCAATATTTTAAAAAATTCTAGCTTTCTCCTTGTTGTAAGCCATAGGAACCAAATCAGACAAGCCTTTTGGGGGCATTGTAACACCCAGGGTAGTGGCTCTCCTCAAATCGGCAGAAAGACAAGGCTTCATGCTTCCATGGTAACTCAAGGTCCTGTCCTATATGGCAGCAATATTCCAGCAGTAATACATATAAAGATATTTCACCTTGCAAGTAATCTCACTGACCATGTAGCTGCCTGTAGGAACTTGATAACATTTAGAGGATGGTGGGAAGGCAAGGCAGGGATTAATCTAACAGCTTCTGCGACGAGCATGCCAGGTAATGGCCCAACCTACAGTAAAAATCTAGATGAATAAATATTTCAGGCTGACATCCTCTGTGATTCAGCCTTCTGCTTACACATTATGTAAGAATAACAGGATCATGCCCAGTTAAGTTATCCAAGGCTTTGTCTGGTCAATATGAATCTCCTCCCTGAAAGTGATTTCCAATTTCCACAAAAACCCCTTTATCTTGATAAATTGATGTTATTACAGTCGCTGCAAATCTATCTCTGAAATGTCTGGCAAAGCTAGTCGGCCAGCCCTCTTAACCTTAAGACTGCTGTTCTTTCCCAGGGCCGATTTCAGAAAGTGTCTTCTAGCTATCGACTCCCAATTCTGAGTCCTCTCATCGTCTGTGGTAAAGATTCTTGACTGATGGAGAACATGATCCAATACTATCTCCACAAGCAATCTTAGGTTTGTTCAACCTTTGGTTTGAAAAATTTTTCAGCTCTTAATGTTTATTGAAGGTCCATCTTTAACTACTCAGCTACTGTAACTTATGTGAAAGCTTTCAATAAATGTTCTCATTTGATAAAGGCAAGTAACAAGTAACAAGAGACAACAGGATCCATCATCAAAAAACATGAGAGTGATGGCATTTAGCACTTTTTCTCTCCTAGACTTCAACAGAAGGCTTCTACTTATGCCCAGACAAGCAGCAAGAGTTTGCATTGCCTGCTCATATGGTGCAACAGATCACTTTGTTAATGGGAAGCCTGATCTGTTCCCCCTTTTCACAGCCCTTCTGGCATGCTGTGTATGGGTGTGTATGCTTTAGACAAGCCAGCTTTGTTCTGGCTTGTACCTTCTGTTCTCTTTGTCTACTGCTACAACTGCAGCTTCTAACTACTATTAAGAGAGTTCATTCTGGTTGGTCATTCTGATGTGCACTAGGATACCAGGGTTTTAAAAAGGAGCTTCTTTGGATTTCTTACCAGTCAATTCTCATAAGAACATTGACTGATAGGCACTTCATACAGTAATTTAGGCAAAGTCCACTGATTTCTATTGGGCTCTAAACAAGGCTCCTGAAATAGCTTTAAGACATTCCAGTTCACATCCTAAAGCTTCGGATTCTGATGTCTTCAGTTCATGGCCTCTTGAGTTTCTTTTCTTATAACAGCTCTCCTCCCTCCTGATTTATTTTGTGTTCAAAATGCATCCTTTTTTCTTTGTGCAGGACAAAAGACGCAGCTTGCTGCTTTCTTGTCTTTCTCACTGCTGAGTTAAAGAGCTCTCCACTCCACCCACCAATGTGAAATTGTCTGCCTCCATTTCTAATCACTCTCCTCCTTCAAATGCCTCTGTTTCCAGTCACTGTAGTGACAGCTGACTTCCATCCAAAATAATGGATGTCAAAACCCAAAGGGTTTTACACTCCTTGAGGCTGCTGGCCTTGGACAATATCAAAACAAACGAGAAAGCACTGGGGGTCTTTTGGATGATCAAGTTCAACTGCTATCCACCTTAAGCCTGCAAAAAAGTATAGGCATAAATTGCACTATGGCCTTCCCCCCAATCTCTGCTCTGCAATAGTAATGGAGTTGGTGTAGGCTGCTGTTTGTAATAGTGTGCGGGAGTGACCTTGGGGGAGAGGAGGAACAGCCACAAACTAGATCCACATCATTCTGCCTATTGCAGAAGGGACATGGGAAGCATTTCAGAAGAGACCCAACCTAATTTTCTGGAGAGTGAAAGTAAGAGGAGAAATACTTTCAGACTTGCAAGATACTGTTAATGGAATTTTATAACAAAGACAGAGCTAGCATTCAGAACTGTGTTTCTTGTCTGGATTACTTATTGGATTACAGCTAACATTATAGTGGGCCAAGACAAAGGATTTATGGTTCTCTGAGCTTTGTTTTTCCTCCAGTAGGAAAACAATAACTTTCACTAGCATGTATTTTGGTAGATGCATAGAATGGCATTTAAGTACACCTCTCCAGTTGTTTGATTAATAGTGACAAACACTAAAAAGGAGTGTAGGTTGAGATAGGAGGGAGCACATCAGTTCCCTGCTTGATGTAACTCTTCCTCATCTCTTTATTTTCAGAAAGAGCATTAAACCTATGATGAAAAATTAACCAGGTAATTGGGAAGAAGGAGAATCATACACAAGGTGGGATGTAACTATGATGAGTGAGATCCTTCTTTGACTATTACTCTAATAGAATGGCAAAGTTGGCAGTGGGTGACCAAGAAGTCTGGTTCTGATCTCTTGGCCAACAATATTTCGTGCTGTCAAAGCTGAAATGGAGTCAACAGAGTGGCACTATCCTCATCATAATAAACCAAACAAAGAGAGAATAAATGTTGCCATACAATTCTACCTTTCCAGCAGATCATCTCTTTATGGGCTTCTATGACAATTTCTCTGTGATGGTGGCAAATATCTGTAGCTCAGGTATAGGATGAGGGTGGAGGTTTATTCTGTGAGCTTATGCATTGGTTTCCAAACATTTTGTTACCAGACTAGGAAATATATCTTCAGCTGAATTTAGGGGATGTCAGTATTGGTTTTCTTCTGCTTATAAGTCCTTGGTGTGGTAAGTAGGTCTTATGATGGTGAGGTCACATCAGGTCAGGGTCTTGTGATGTGTAAGGTGTGGATTGTGTCAAGTGATTTCAAATTTCTCAAATTTCAAATTTTAAATTTCTCTGTTGTATCACATCCCAAATTGCTTTCTTTTAAATCTAAAAACTTACAAATACCTACAAACAAGGAGAAAATCCACATAGCAACTTCCCCATTCAGTTTAGAGATCAGGAGATCTTCTTTCTTCATGATTACTCAAAACTAGAATCATCCTCCTCCTCCTCCTCCTCCTCCTCCTCCTCCTCCTCCTCCTCTTCCTTGCATTCCTATGTATTGCTTTCTGTAAGTGAAAGTTGGACTTCAAAGAAGCAGGATAGGAAGATTATTTACAATTTTGGATTTTGGTACTGGAGAAGATTTCTGAGAATACTGTGGACATAAACAAACAAACAAATGGATCATCGAACATATAAATCAAGAGCTCTCTAGTTTGAACACATTATGTGAAGATGTAGTTCTCTAGAGAAGGTTTTAATGCTGAGAAAAGCAGAAGGAAAAAAACCTAAAGCATAGAAAATGATTTCACTATAGGATATACAATATATACAATATAAATTATTTAGAAGATGGCTTTATGTTAAATTAGGAAAATTGTGTGCAAAACTTAAATTCCTACTCATGTAGGAATTTACATCAAGTAATTTGTTTATTGAGTATTATTTTGTGTTTTAGACAAGGCCTATGTACACTTATCTATTATTGACCTTGTTTCTGTCTGAGAATAGACAATGAAGGAGCTGTTGGCTTATTTTTTAAAATAATTTCAAAAGAACAACATCCACCCACAGAACATAGATTAGAACCAACAATTTAATGGATTTTTAATAGGAAACTTTACTAAAATGACCGAGAAAGAACAAAATCCAACTTATATAGCACAATGCTGTGGAATCAATACCACAATTTCCACAGATCATCTTCTAATCAGACCTGATATAGATTAAATCATAAAAAAAATGATGGACACAGTGCTTAGTATATCAACAGCCTTCACTTTTATTTATATAAGATTCATAAACTGCTGTTTAATGCCCATCTCATATTGAAAGCAATTTACAAAAGATCATCATCAATGACTGTAACCAAAATTATGAGATTGTTACTATGGAAAAAAAGTAAATATTTCCTGTGGGTCATTGTGAATGCACACTGCCTATCTGGGCCCATTTAGAATTTCTATGCCTTTTTGTTACAAGGTGGGAGGATAAGTGATTTAAAATATTTATAGCAGACCATTTCTCCCCAGGGTTCCCCAGTAAAAAGTAATTATATAGGCTTCCCACAGGTTAGATTAAACCTCCTGGCACACTCTAGGGCAGAAACTCAATCCCAAATCATCATAAGGGCTACATGAGGACAAATTCATTAAATCAAAGCCTTTTCACATGCTAAATTTCTTTTCATAGGATTTTTTTTTTTAATCACACAATAGCTTTGGGGAAATTAGCCTATATTTTTCCATAGAGGAGGTTAATCGAATTCGTACGTTTATTATTTTACGACTAATTAATATATTCCGTATATTAATTTTAGTAGACGGTTACTCGCTCACATGTAACAAATCAATTGGTAAACCTCACGAGTGACCAAAAGTTTGCCTGCTCTTCAAAAAATGACACAGACTTGACATGTCGGGGCAGTAAGCAAAATGAAGATCACTAATGGAGTTCAAAGAAGACAAGTCAGGAGATACAGGAGAGGAGTGAAGAGAAGAGAGAGTGAACCATATTGAAGAAGAAAAACAAAATAAAGAGGTTTGTTTCTTCTTGGAGGAGTTAGAGCTACTGGTTTAGAAGGAGGTGTTCTCTGCCCTTTTGATTCTACTGATCTCTAGAGCAGGGGTGGGTTGCTAGCAATTCTGCC
Source organism: Laticauda laticaudata (assembly GCA_004320025.1). Classification (NCBI taxonomy): domain Eukaryota; kingdom Metazoa; phylum Chordata; class Lepidosauria; order Squamata; family Elapidae; genus Laticauda; species Laticauda laticaudata. Next base: position 38,912 of record BHFT01053290.1, on the reverse strand, counting down.
CGACTCTATAGAACCGGTAGCTCTGAAGAGCAGCAGACACTGAACCAGTTCTGTGTTTGCTGCTGTTTGGCCCATCCACTCACCTGGACTCTTACCTGCCCTTTATTTCCTGCTTTTTCAACCTCAGCTGCTTTGTGCAGCAAAACATAGTCACCAAACCGGTAGTAACACTGATTGAATCCCATCCCTGCTCTAGAGCCATCAAGAATGGCAAGAGTCAATGAGCTCCTGCTTCCTTGTTCTTTGTTTGTCTCGGCTCTCCCTGATGGGAAGGCTGACTCCGCCTTCAGACTGCTCCTTTCTTCCTCTCTAAGGACAGAAAGATCGGAGAGGCAGGGTTTGAATCAAAGCACAGCTATGTCCTTTCACCATCTGTCTTTAAGCATACTTTATTTACACATTGTGATCCATTGCCCCTTCGCATCAAACCAACCAAAAACAGGTTCTACTGGCCTCCTTTTTCAGCCGAGTCCTTAAACTGTTGCCTTTTTGCTCCAGTCCATACCTATCTAGAGTTAACGTACTCTTTCCCCCTTCAGCTGACAACTATGGCAGTTTTTCCCATTGAGGCTTTTAGGCTCTCATCTGGTCCCTAGGAATTGTCCAAATAAAGCAGCAACAATCTCATTCTTTTCAACCAGCCCCACCAGTTCACTGAGCCTATGCCCAGTTCAGAGACCCTCATCAGTGCCAAGAGCAATGGGACAATGTAGGGAGGAAGGGAGGGCTGCATCATGAGTCACAGGAGAGAAGCCATGTTTAATAGATGCAGGGGAAGGATCCCATGGTGCAGAAGGAAGAGCTGGCTCTCTCTCACTACCACAAAGACTCCCCTCACCCCAAACATGGCAACTGTTAATCAAGTTTCTGAAAAGCTGACACACTGTGAGTGGGAACTCTCAAAGGCGCCAGAAAAACCCATCAGCGGGAGAGCTGTGATGGGTGGATGGTTTTCCTACCAATTGGTGAGTAGGAAGGTAAGAACAGAGAAGGCCTTGACCCCCAGCTGCAAACCAAAGCACAGTTTAACATGGTCATGTCATGAGAAAGATCCCATAACTATGTTCTCTAGTGAACAAAATGGAGGGTTTTTTTTTAAAAATCAAGGTTAGCTCAAAATTCCTCCTATTTCTGTGCCATGTCACAACTAGGCAAGAAGTCAGGCTGGAGATGCTGTGAGCAATGGTAAATATGTTTTTAGTGTGGCAAAAACCTCCTTGAAAGTGACCAGCGAATTGTAGTTTTCATGTAACAACTGAAAAATTATTAAAACCACAGGAAGTGATCATATTAAGTGTACCCTAATGCTACTTAAATTTCAGTTCTTGTTCCAAATGTGTCTACATTCTGAATGAAAGTTCTACATGCTACTGCCTCTGAACATGCAAGAAAAATATATAGAGTCACTGAGAGTCAGGTAATTCTGAAAAAGACTGAAAGCAGAACATTCATGGTTGAGTCTAGACTAGCAAGAATGAAGGAGGATCCTGGAAAGTTTCTGGACAAATCATATTGGGCTACTGAATGGGAAGCATCTCAATTGACCTGAATTTTCAATAGCAAATGAGAGTTTGTAGGTGAGAGTTACTCTACTGAATTACATAACTTTGTAGAGCAATTTTTATGGATTAGTTCCTTCTCTGGCAGTGGATATTTATTAGATTTTTATCCTCCCTTTATTACTTTATAAGTAACTCAAGTTATTGAACCTTTCTAATATTTAATACTCCTTTCTCCTTCTATTTTCCCCACAACAACAACATTGTAAGGTGGATTATGCTGACAGAGAGAGAATGATTGGCCCAAAGTCACCCAGCTGGATAATGTGTTGGATGGTGGACAAGAACGCTAAATGTTTATCACCTCTCAATGTGTTTGTTAAATGAATGATCCCTCTTAATTAGGAGCATGATTCTTTCTCCAGGGAAATCCCCCAACAATCAATTAAGGAGGAATGTACCTCTTCCTCATTTAATTATTTCACTGTTTTTCATTCATGCTGCCTAATTCAGCTCCTTAGATCTGACTTGTTTTAGAAAAAAACCACAACTGCTAAAGGAAGTCAAAAGGTAAAGTGTCTGAGTGATGGCAAGTTAAAATATAAAACATCAAAAGACTCTCAAGTGGAGATGTTTTTTCTTTTGCAATATTGACATGGATATCAGTACTGCCACAAAACTGTTCCAAAGCCAGGTTTATTTGGACATATTGATATTATTTGAAAATTCCTCCATGACAGTATTTTCTTCAAATGAAAGCTACATCAAAGATCCTTAATCTTCATTATTTAAAAACAATATCCTCTGTTTTATTCACTCTCACATTTCGGGCTGCTTCACTTTGCTGATTGTGATTTATGAAATTATCCTCCCCATCATCAGTTCCTCATTAGCTTCATTTTCTCTCAATTTTGGTTCAAGCTGGGTGCACAGTTCCATCATCTTTCCCTGGTCCAAGATGAATTTTTCTGCCTTGAATTCTCAAGAAACAATGCCATTGATTCATCATTCTGATCCTCTATGACCTATTTTATTTTTGTTTATTAAAAAGATGCCAAAGAATCTTCATTAAAATGAATCCCAGCCCAGATAGAATGCAAATCATCTTATCCCCTAGCAAGGGGCTTTTATACAGAAAAAAACCCTTGCTTTAAAATTTCTCTACCAGGTCGTTACTGCAGTAACTCAAAACAGTCAACTCAAAAGTAAGATTGCAAATTGGATGGTTGATGAATAAATAATCACAGTTGTTTCTGACTTTCTAACAGAAATATAGGTCACTCAGTCCTGTTTTTATATTTTCAGAAAAATAAAAACTAAATGGAAAAAAACCCTTATGGTTATCTTATGGTTATGTCCCAATCTACTTTTTTTTCTAACATAGTCCTATTTCAATCTGATGGATTCTTATTTTCATCATTGACAACCAATAAAGTCATTGGCTACTCTGGCTAGAATCTAGGGATGATAAAGTTTATTTGGAGGATTTCATGTTTTGGAACACTGTGCTAACATCTAAATATGCCTTATGGTGGATTGTTAGGACATAAATTTAACACTGACTGAAATGTCAGTATCTTATCTCATTATGAAGCCTGGAGATTTGTACTTAACTAAGGTTAGCAGTCCCCTATACAGAATTCTTAGCTTGAACATTCTCACAAAACTTAGAAGTAATACAATTTCAATTCATGGTTGCTAGAAAACAAATGTGCAAATAAAGTATTATATGCATTAGAACATTGTATGTGTTTAATTACTCATGAAGATACTGTCTTCTGCAAATTATGAAAACTATGTGTGATACTCCTATGCTGTCCCAGAATGTCTGTAAGTATAAATGCAGGTGTAGAGAAAGCCATAGTTTTATAAGGGACAATCTCTCAGATTCAGCTAACTTTCTATTATGCTTCTGCTGAGGTTCTCAGGCACCAGTCCCATGCTGCTAGCAATGACATACTTTCAGTTCAGATTATAGCTATGGCAGCACTAGACATAATGTATCATTCTGAGGGATTCCAATTATCTGTCAAATTATAAACAGAAAAGGACATATTGCAGCAAACATTTTCTCAAAGCGATTAACATTATTTTCCAAAGGTACCAATCATCAGCTGGCTTTCTGTTGCAATGTCCCACTGCAATCTGGTGAAAGGGGATAATGGAAGTGCACAGCTTAGTTTAGACAGAAGTCCTGTGTTTCCTTTTACTCTAATCTTCCAGTATTCCTGGAGTAATAAGACAGACTCCTTACCAAGTATATTGAAAAAGAGATAATTCCAAGCTTGATTCAGAAACACTGCATGGTTCTGATAGAACATATCAGAAAGAATGTCTACATCCCAGTTTCACAAGTGAAGAACCACAAGACAAGAACCAGTGAGTGGAAGCTTTACAGAGAGTACCAAAGGTGAACTAAGGCGGGAGTTCCTGTCTAAGCAATGGAACAGTCCACCACCTGAAATGGGAAGGTTACATTCGTAAAGGTTTAAAAAAAGATTGCATAGGTTTTTGTTCAGAATGACATGTGGATTTCTGCACTAGGCAGGGTACTAGAAGACCTCCAAATTCCTTTCAACACGATGATTCTAAGAACTGTCAATATATTGCCAACTGACACATGACTTCTTTGAATATCCACAAATATTTCCATGAATGCTCATTGTCTGCAGGAAGGGCACAGTGGCAATCCTTCTGTGAATAGGACTTTAAGTCCATTCTGTTCTTCATTGGCCAGAGCTATGACTACTTCTGGAAAGTACATTTTGAAAGACTATCCACAAAACTGAAGTCTCCAAATAAGGATGGTTGGTCAGATGTCTGGAAAGAAGTCCATGATTTAAAGAACTAATTATATTTAGTCCAAGAAAAAAAATAAGAAGTATTACTAAAACATTGATGTTAACAGGAGATGGAATAGATTTGTTTGATTTCCAGAGAGGAGCACTTGAAACAGCAGATAGGAATGGCAGGCTAATAAATTTCAATTAAACATTAGGGAAAAAAAATCATAGCTGTGAAAGCTGTTTAACAATGGATCAAACTGCTTAGACTGGACATATTTAAGCAGAGACTGAACAGATGTATGTGCATCTGGCATGCTAAATCCTGGATCAAAGAAATGGATTAGGTGGCTTCCAAAGTCCTTTTGAATTCCACAATGTACAGAAATTAGTGTAATTGATTTTTTTTAAAAATACTTTAATAGAATATAACTCCTTTTTAAAATACAGACAAAATAATGAAAGAAAAAACCAAGAAGGCATCTTATACATACTTTACCAGAAAGGCTCTTCCTTGTGCATCTCTCAGAAACCTTTGATTCAACTAAAACACCATTTTGGTTAATTATCCATTGTTCAAACCCAGCAGGATAAATCTTCTGTTCACCCATTACTTAAAATTTCAAGACTTAAGTGACTTCTCCTGCTATTTGCCCACAAATTGTTTTCAACATTATTCAGTGGCATTTAAATAAGCAACCTTCATTAGTCACTGTTGAAATAGCTATGTTAAGAGAAGCAGACAAATGGAATCTATGCTTTGTTCAGGTGCTACCTAGCCTTATTTTTTGTCAAAGGAGCTGTTGCTCAACAATTTTCCTCAATCCATGCTCAATGAATCAATCACTATTCTGATTCAGAAACAGAGTCTTCCTCCAAAACCTGAGTAAAAGTATTTGGGTTTTCCAGGGAGCATGCGGAGATCATTGTAATAATGTGCTTCTCTAGTCTGACCTGACTCATCCAGGATGTTTGTGGGTGGAGTCAAAAAATGCATTGAGTGTTAAAAGGCTAGGTCCCACTGGCCGATGGATGCAAAACGTATGCAAAAAGGACATAGCGGACGAGCAAAATTTCGGGGGTGGGTCCATCTGTTGTTATCCGCTCCAAAAAGTGGCCCAAATTTGCATAAACAGAACGGAAAAGAATGGAAAGGAACGGACGGGGGTAGTACGTAGCGAGGATGTTAAGCGGAGGTTCGTAGGAAGCCTAGCGGATGACAGCGGATGGAAGCAGATGACACCTCCGAAGGGCTTCCAGGGGAGAATTGCAAAGTGGACGCATAGCGGAAGGAAGAAGAAGGAGAGAAGAAGAAGAAAAAAAAGGCCACTGTCAAGCTCACTGACCGGGAGATGTATGTCATGGCAAGTGCAGCTTCCTGGAGGGTGAGGTCTGCCACCGAGGAGCAGCCCCTCTGACAACCCTCTCCCTCAGACAGCCCACAGACAGCCAGTCCTCTTCCAGCAAGGAGACAGCTACCGTGTCCCAGGCAGGTGTCTTTGGAGGGCCCCACGGCAGAGACCCCCCTGACAGCTGCACTCCCCCATGCCAGAGGACATTGGATGATCCCCTGTCACAAATGGAGGAAGAAGCAGCAGTCACCAGAGACCAACCCACCCCACTCCCAGCTCCACCTCCACAGAAAGCAGGCAGAGAGGCAGACTGGAGGGCCAGAGCCCTGTTGGAGATCAGGGACACAATCAAAACCAGCACAGATCTTCTCTCTCAGCTGGTCCACATCCTTGAACCGGAAGCCCTTCATCACCTACTTGAGCCAGACCCTCATGGACCTGCCCGAGGCCCAGTATCAGGTGATGAGGCAGAATATAATAGCACTTCTGCACAAACCCTCCAGGCCCAGCTGAACCTGCTCTGACCCAGTCCAGGTCTGCTCCTCCACCCCAGGTGATGTCACAGCTCTTCCATGGCTTTCAACAGCCCCTCACCAACCAAGGTGACGAGTACCAGGACTTCCCACAGCAAGGCAGCCCTTCCCAGTCCAGGCCCAGGTTCATTGCACTACAGATGCCTCACCTCACCCAGCCGCAGACCAGATAGCCCCACTACACTCCTCCTTCCTCCACCCCACAGCCAAGCCCCTCAATGGACAATCTGTCATCAGTCTTGGGCCTGACATCCCAGGTACTTGATGAAGGGCTCTCAACCTCACAGGACTGAATCAGCTCTCTGAGAGCTTCCTGAACACACCATCCCTGTTGTACTCTCAGGGCCAAGCACCCCAATGGCATCTCAAGACCAGCACTCAAGCCACAGCCACCTCCAAAGTCCCTGCTTGCTGAACAGCTGAGACCATGGACATGACTCAGAGTGACTGAGAATAGTGGCCAGAGACTGAGTTGTTACTTGTTCACCTTTATCTTTTGCTTAAGACACTTTACTTGGTTCATTTATTGCTTTTTTAATAAAGTCATACAGTTTACTTAGACAGTTATTAATAAAGGTTATCTTTGCTTCACACACTTGGTTCATTTTTTTTCTTAATAAAGTGTTGGATGAAAACTTGAACAAATGGTTAAGCCTTGGCATGCTTGTGGATAGATAAGGATAGTTGTGGGATAGATAAAAACCTGCAGTGCTTATAGCATAGTGGGACTGTATGTCACCCTTCCCAGCTGCCACACATTATGGCCCTTTTTGATCCATAACAATTATTTCATTGATCAACACATTCTAAAATAAAACCAAAGCTCTTATTAATTGCCCTATTCATTGAAGGACCACTCAACATAATGCACAATCTCATCAGTGTTATGAGACAGGCTGAAGGGTAAGCATCCATTAACAATCTATATCCTGTCTTGCCACTACCCACTGTCCAGCTTGGGGAGATGCACAGTGTCTCAGTAGGTTGCGCTGGCTTCTTCCCTTTCACGGAAGCTCTGTTGGGGCCTTCGTACATCCACAGTGTCTATCAGGTTTACGTCCTGCCTCCTTCCCAGGCTCCATGTGTTGTGGGGAAAGTTCCACCTCTGATACCACTGTTCTGCAACTTTCCTCCAGCCTTCTTCAGCTGGGGACACTGAGGAACTCCTCCACGTATTCTTCGATGAATTGGCCCCCCTTGCAACCAGGTTCTCTGACCACTTTGTTGATGCTGTTGGTGGCACCCTACAGGCAGTATTGCATTGTTTCTGTATGTCGGTTTCCAGAGGCCAGGTGGCAGAGTCAGAGCCACGCTTCAGCTCCGGGTCCAGGTGGGATGAAGTTGGTGCTCGGGCTTGGTACCTGGGTCTCAGACGTTCTTACGTATGTGATCAAACATGCTGGTGGCATCTCATGAAAGTGCTGGAATGCACGAGGGTCTTCATTTCCTCAGCTCCACGCATCAGCTTGTATTAAGTCCAAATTCCACTCTTCTCCCAATCCATTGTCGGCCGCACAAGCTCTGGAACATCTCCTTCTCTCCTTGTGTAGAAAAGGTGAAAATGTGGTGAAACAGGGCTTGGTTCTGGTGTGAATGATTTGCAGCTACCATAAGGATGTGTTTATGATCGTGGTGTACGATCAAATGATGATGTGAAGAGCAAGACCAAGGGTGAAAGAGGTTCTGTACACCGAGGCTACTGGGACTCATACTGAGATCCAGGTGATTTTCATTCCCCTTTTTATAGCAATATCGTTGTCCACTAGTTCTTTCCACATACTCTAGGCATTACTCCAGACATCCTAAATATTCCGAGATAATCCCATATACAAACATTTGTCCGTTTTAATGCTTTATATACAGATGCATCCGCTTACATCCTTTCTATTTCTGTGCTACTAACACTGTGTGGACGTTCCATGTACCTTTCGCTTTCTCCCTCTTTCCATTTTCAGCTGGAGCAGATGTGAGTTGAGAGATGTCCAGAGGATGCCGAGTGGATACGCGGATGTTTAACGGATGACAACGTACATAGAACGTTTGTTGCCCATATGTGTCGCGGATGTACATCGTACGCGGCGGAAAGTTCATCTGCTCAAAAAGTTTTGTGCAGTTCAAAACTTCTTGCATGGATGAAATCTCAGTGGACGGATGCTCGACGGATAGAGCGTATGAAAACACTTATTGCTCTCTATATATCTATCTATATATTGCATTATTTCGCGTTTTCCAACGGATGGCAAGCTTTTTTGTCCGTTTTACATCCTCTTTGTATCCGTTGGTGCAGTGGGACATGGGATTAAGGAACACTGAGAAACCCTTTTCATGTCCCCTTCCATGAAAATGATTGCTGTGCTGAAATAGGAAGAATTGTAGCCACATACACACAAGCCCAAAATTAATTTTTTTAAAAAATGAACATTTGACATTGTGGCCAAAACATTGCCCAATAAGTACAGCTCTTTCCAACTACAATGATCCAAACTACTAACTACAGTAGCCAAAAAGCAGTTAGTTATATTTCAACTTCTAGCACATTTTATTCTCAAATCTCTTTAACCATAGCACAAAGATGGTCCAGAACTATTTTTAAATGACAAGTTCTTGTGATTTTATCCTTCAGTTCATCCTCCAGCCCACAGCAGAAATTGCTTGAAGCATTATTTAGCTGTTCTAGTTTTAAAGCAGTGTTTTCTATCTTTCTTTTCCTATTTTCACAGCAGACATGATTTATGATGCTTCCTTGGTTAACAATACAGTCAGGGGCTGAGATCTGGCCAGCTTCTATAAGGCATTTCAGACCCCACCTGAATCACTAGACACTCTTGGGTCACTAGGCACATAGCCAGATCATTTGGGCCACAGGAAAGATTAGGCATCTGGCTTCTGTACATGGATCTACCTCTGTAGCTAGGCTTCTTGTACATCTGGAGCTAGTGTTCTGTCCAGTACAATTTAAAATGGGAGAGAGCCAGATACCATGAGTTGCTGGTTCTCTGTCCAAGACTGCATTACAGATTTTCCGATGCTTCTGTTGACAAGGATATTTTGTTTGTGTGTGTGTGTGTGTGTGTGTGTGAGAGAGAGAGAGAGAGAGAGAGAGAGGGAGAGAGAGAGAGAGAGAGAGAACTTTTTACTCTTTTTTTAATACAAGAGTTGGGAGTGCCATTTTGCCTATTTCTGTATCCTTTGCATATTTCATCAACTGCTTCTAGGTGCTGAAGGCAATGTGGCCAGAATCTGATTCTTTGGTTACTCATTGTAACAATTAAGAGTGGTCCTGGAACTAAAAGATGTGTTTATTGATCAGATTTATAGCACTGTCCAACTCAGAATAGAGTGACATTAGGTGACATACAGCAAAAAGCCAACCCCACCCCCATCCCCACCCCACAAGATCAGAAAATCTACCCAATATATGAGACATAAAATGGCAACTGGCTGCAGTAATTAAACAACTGAAAGGGGACTCCATGCAAACTAGATCCAAACACTCAGAGAAAAAGCCAGGCCTTAGTTGCTTTTCAAAAGTCAAGCAGAGATGAGGACTGTAGCGCATTGGGTGGTGATGGAGGGGGCTGGTCCAGAGCACAGGGCAAAAGGCACACTTCTGAGGTCCCATAAGTTAGAAAGATTTAAAAGAAGAAATCTAGTGCATGGCCTCCCTGAGGGAATGAGTGAGGAGGGAAGCTATTCTTGGGTGAAGTCAATGGTAATCATGTACAACCCCATAATTGTACAATCTGTAAAACTCTGTAAATGGGAACATGAGATAATATAACATCTGTATCTCTGCTCTGAGAGTTTAAGGTAGTGTTTCTTGGCCTTGGCAACTCCCAGAATTCCCCAGCCAGATGCATCTTAAAGTTACCAAGGCTGAGAATCTGTAGAGTCTTTTCTCAGATCTAATGGGAGGGCTTTTTACCTCACCTAGCATGTGGAAGAGACTGAAGCTACTTATCTATAGCCTGTGGTAGATTTATAGCCTCGTAATTTGCTCTTTGGCTGGCAGCCAGCCATGTTGGCACAGAAAAGCTTATTACCAGCTGCACCATTCACAACAAACTGCAGAGTAAGTGTGTGCAAACCACAGAATAAGTACAAGCAATTACATACACACTCCAATCCATGCAAATCATCACAGAATTTCAGTTGAAAATATTCTAATATGTCACAGGTAAAGAAAAAAAAACTCATCCTGCATCATTCATTCATCCCTCCTCTTGCTCAGTCTTGCCATAGAAAGAAAAAGAAGGAAGGAAGGAAGGAAGGAAGGAAGGAAGGAAGGAAGGAAGGAAAGAAAGAAAGAAAGAAAGAAAGAAAGAAAGAAAGAAGGAAGGAAGGAAGATCAAACATGTGGGAAAAATGGGAGAATTAGAAATGGAAAATGACATTGTTTGAAATTCTTTCTAAATTCCAGGCTTGAATCAGGATGATTTCCTAATAAATGCTAGATCAAGAGCAAACTTTCTTGGTATCACATGATTGCCTTGTAATTGGTATCATGGAATAAGGAAACTAATATAATAGGTTCCCAATGAACCTGCTCTTATATATACATTAAATGGACTAAGAGAAAATTCACCATTGCTTCTTTGTATGTTCCCTGACATAGATCCCTTCTAGCAGCTTTCTTCTTAATGGTTTCTCTCTCTCTTTTTGAAAGTATAAAAGGTGTTGAACAGTGCTACTACATTTATGATTTTCTTTGGGCCTCCCATAAACATTCACAATGACATTTCTTTTTGTGTTTTTATAATAAAGCTAAGTTTATCGGTAACAACCTTGCTCACTTGCCACTGAAAGCCACTTGTGGAACAATCACAAGATAGAAATATGATTTTCACAATCGGGTTCTAACCTTTTTCAAAGCCATTGGCTGCTATACATCAGAAACAGGATGCTGATTAGATTAAATCCTGTTGATCTGATTGATCATATTAATCTAGCTTTTTTACAGTCTTATATATAAGCAGATTGGTGATTATGGAAAGGAAATTATGCAGAGAAAGCCTTAGGTTTGGTCTTAAAGGAAATTTACTTCACTAACTTTTGACTATTTTAAAAATATTTTAACAGATCCCATCATGTAAGTGTCAAGTTTATATTTTTTTAAAAAAATAATTGTATTAAAAGTTTTCGTTACAATAGTACAACATAATATACATTTCATAAGAAAGGAAAAATAAAGCAAATAAAAGATGCAAGTAAACCACAACAACAAAACAGAAAGGAGGGGACCCTAAGAAACTGACTTCCCATCTTATAATGACAAATATAAATAATTCATTGTCTTTTGACTTCCTCTCAATTAACAAACATAAAATCCGTCACATAATTCAACTCTTAATTACAGGCAAACATAATAAATAACATCTCCTGCAGTCCAGGTATTAGCAAAGTCCAAAAAGAGCCCTAAAATAACATTAATTAACAAATGTTAAACTCATCATTCTGTATCTCAACTGTTAACTGTAAGCAAACCCAGATTTAAAAGGCATAAAGTGGTCCCAGTATTCTACTATAAACAAAAGGCTAAAATATAGCATGAAAAAGAGGGGAAATATCTCCTCCAAGAGAGTAAGTTCACAAAGAACCCTTATTTAAGTGAAAAAACAATTAGATACTAAAGCAATTTAGATGCTGTCAGATTGGGATATATAAAGTGACTTCAAGAAAAAAAGCATGTTAACTGTAAACAAATCCAATACAAAACATTTTTCCAATTCAGATGTCAACAAGTCCCAAAAGAACCATCCAAAGTAACACGTTTCATTTTAATCCTGATTGAATGCATTCCTTCCTTTTGGGTAAAATAATCTTGCTCTTTGATCCATTCAGATAACTGTTGATCTTTGTCTCAAATTTCTACTAAACTGTAAAATGCCTCTTTTGTATGTCCCGCAAAAATAAATTATCCCAATTATTTTTGGGGATTGGCATTCTTATTTCCTTAATTCTTAAAGCCTCACATGATTTTTTTTAACATTAATGATAAATTCACATTCTCAGATAGATTTTGTTGCAAATCCTTTTCTAACAGCTTTATCTGGGAATAGACTGTTCCTAAGAAGAGACAACACAGCTGACATCAATGATTCAAGAACCTGGTGCAATTCCTCAAAAATGTCTCTGAATGCCATTACAAGTTATCTTGTTATGTCTCCAATATTAAAAATAATTGTTCTTTCCAACAAAAATATATTTATTCTTTACAATTAATTTTAAAGTCTGAATGCTGCAAATCAAATGTCCAAATGTTTACAGATCCATTAATCTGTTTAAAACTTTATATAGCCAAAACCTTGTTCTTGCTTTTTACTATTTATTTTGAGTTCTTAGAACTTATAAACAAAGTTTCATTTTCTTATATTAAGGAAGTCCCAAAGGTGTTTTTTCAAGAGGCAACTGGACTTTCTTTGAAGAGGGTCTTCAAAAAAAACCCTAGAAAGTCCAGTTGCCTCTTGAAAAAGCACCTTTGGGATAACCGTGACCAGGATGACTGAGAATCTCCATAGACATTTAAGGATGGAAGATACTCCCTTGGTGTTCTAGCTTTGTCATTTTGAAGATCATTTTAAAGTAGCCATAGACAATTTCCAATAGTTATTAGCAAAGAAAGTATGTAAAGAGTCCTTTGAAGACTCCAATTGCAGCTGGAGCAAGTATGGCAAATTTCTTTGGCTATGTGATCTCCCACCCTCCAGTGACTGCTCCCTGAAGTCTTGTGAGAAACAAGTATATAGAATGCAGCTTGGGCAATCTCACATCCTTTCTTTGTCCAGAAGGATTGAAGGAGCTAATCTGCTTGTCAGCTCCCTATTCTTAGCCACAATGTTCAGCTCCATTTTTACAGAGATATCTTCAGACCACCATTCTTCACAAAGTCATTATTTATAAATTTGAAGTTTACCTGTATCCATAACAGGTAGTATCTTGTTTCGAAAATATCAATGTTCAATGATATTGATTTTTGCACCTGTTACAATGTAGGGCTTACATGGAATATATGATGTAGGGCTTTTCTGCATTACAGCATTACCCTTCTGGGCATGAACCGACTAGAAATGAAATCACTTTAAGGCATCCCTTTCAAAATGTTAATACTTTCCTCTGCTTTGACCATCATGATGGATCTTGATGGGTAAATTCCTCTGCTCTTTATCCCTCCCATTTCAGGGAAATGAAGTACCTCTTGCTTTCTGTTCATGAGTGGATCTTTGAGAACATGCAGTTCCCACTGGTAGACAACTTGGTTGAATCCCTGGATTTTCACCCCCCTTTTTTTCTGGATGTCTTTCTGGTACCAGTAGGGTAGGAAGGAAAGGTTCACAGTTGTACAATTTTCTGTCTAAAAGGGGAAAGTAGTGGAAGGATTATCAATTTACCTGATTTTAAAGGTTTCTATTTTCCTGTGGCATTGTGTCACACCTGAATTTGTAAAAAGAAGGTAATTCCCCCTCTCCATTGCAGTCTTTTCCCATGGAAGCAGTGACCAGTAACCATAGGGAAAGGAGTTGTTTCTGCCACATAGCACTTAGTAGCAAATTAGCAAAAAAGCATTTGTCACAATGAAATGAAATGTAGGTGAATCAGCATGGTGTGCACCATCAAAAGTATAAAATGCCACTTTTTATGTATAGCAAGAAAAGACAGAAGGAAGTGGCCTTCCCAGTGGGTTGGGAATAGGTACAGCTGGACAACAAAATTTGTCTTGATTATTGCTAAAATATTAGACTGGAAAACAAATATACAACTCAAATTATCCAGTGGGTCAATGTTACTTTCCTTTTATGAATGAGATTTGTATAGACAAAGATGATGCATGGACAATTACAGTGAAAGATGTTTTCCTTTAATGAAGCTATTATGTGAAATATCTCACATTTTTGCATCCATATATGCATGAGAAGGGCATACATGTAGAATTTATCTTCTTGTAATTGCATTTTTATATTTATCTTCTTGTAATTGCATTTTTGTATTTTTCCCTTGTTGTTTTTTCAGCACTTTTCTTCATTTAACTTCATTAAATAAAACCATGAGCATATATTTGTGTGTATGTTCATTATAGCAATAGCACTTAGACTTGTTTATACAATTCCATAGTGCTTACCCACACTCTCTGAGTGTTCCCAGAGTTAACATATTGCCCCCAACAATCTAGATCTTCATTTTACTGACCTTGGAAGGATGAGATGCTGAGGCAACCTTGAGCCAGTCAGGATCAAACTGATAGCAGTGGGTACAATCAGCCTGCAATACTGCTTTCTAACCACTGCACCACCTTGGCTCATACCTCTCCAAAACTTTTTCTGTTTGCATCATTGTATGAGGGACCAGCATATGTCCATGTCCATGGACTGACAACACTTTTTGTTCTCACAATTTATTTATTTTTTTTGAAGTCCTCATCAAGTCTGTCCCGCTACAACATTATGTTCTTCTTCTTCTCCTTCAGTCCCACTGAGTCTTCTTTCCTATATTTAGTTGTGATTCAATCCTCATTCAGTCTCTCTACATAACCAAACCAACTCAATGTACTTCATAATAAAAGAAATAAAATACTTGTGAGAAATTGAAAGAAATGTAATAGTCTCTTTTTATGTATTTTCATAATTATGGTAAAAGAACATTTATCCTAACAAGAACATTAGAAAAATATAAAAATAAATAATAAGTACTGGAAGCATTTTCCATCCAACTTGGCAGAATTCCCTTTATTCTTAAAAAAATGTGGAATACTTGAGCATGTATAATATTTTTTTCCTATACAGCATTATTAAAGCTACCTTAATTTGTGAATAGTTTCTACCGTTCCATTCCAAACTGTTTCAAGGCAATATTTTAAGGTTAATGTCAGACTATCGATGTGTTTCATACTATTCAGGTTCCTTAACTAAGCCATAATCCACAATCACTCCCACTTAGGGACTGATGTCTGCTAGACAGTATGTCTTTCCATTTGGATTCTTTTCGGTAATAGCAGCTGCATATAAATAACAAGTGCATCATGAACTCTTTCTCGTGAAGTGATTCAAAAACAAACAAGTGCCAAAACAGAAAGTGCAAGAAATCTGGGCCAGATACTCCATTGGGAATAAAGCTCAGAAGCTGCGTTCCAGAAGATTTTTTTTTCAGAGTCTAGATCAACTTTAGTTTTAGCTGCTCCCTCTATTGGAATTTGAGAAACACTGATACTTTCTGCTATGTTTCATTTATTCTCAAACCAGAATCACTAGAAGACCTTTAAAAGAATGTAGTTCTAATTTCCCTAAGTTATACCAAAAAAGAAACTACAGAAGCAGCCCTTATCCCATCTTTTCTAAGAAGCTGTGACTGAAGGAAACATCATGTTTCCTTAAATCTTAGAACAGTTGCCAGGCAACCCAGCAACACCTGTCTTTCTGGAGTAAAAGATGCAGTTACCAGGGCAACAACATCCTGTCTTTTTGAATACCGTCCTGTAATGTGGAAACTGCAGTTTCCATAGTAATCTTTTTGACCTAATTTAATTCTTAGTTGTGTGATCTAATTGTATTTTAATATTGACTTTTGTTGGCTTGTTGTTTCCAAATGCCCTTTCCTTCAAAAAGCCTTTTTCCTTCAACCTCTTGTCCAGCTCAAAATGCAGATTCCTCACTCACAGACTCAGGGCGTAAGAGAGCTGCAGAAGCAGCAAGCAAAGCAGGTGTTTGGGAAGTGGTTACCCGGGCAACAGAACCAGGGCGTTCCGGAGGTGGTTGCTATGGAGAATTGGATGCTGACGAAGGCTTGGGAGACCGAGAAGACAAATTGCCCTCATCATTATCTCCAGGCTTGTCAATCATACATATTCACTTATTTACCTCCGAGAGGCAAACAGCACTCGGAGCAAAGAGCAAAAGGAGAACGTGTGCTCAAGGCAGAAACAGTGCCAGTATTGAACTTTACGCCAGGAGAGACAGTCACCATCCAGGATGGCAACCATCACCTGCAACCGGTTTACAGAAGAATATCAGCTCTTCGAAGAGCTGGGGAAGTAAGTTTGAGAAAGATCTGGGGAAAAAAACCTGACTGTGTTTAATCGAATCGGAAATGTTGTGTTGTGCAGAAATCGGGGTGGTTAGAAGCCTTGATCAGAATAAGTGCAGCTTTTATCTCAAGGCAAAGATAAGGCAACGTAGTGAACAACAACCATAAACTCATAGAAAAGCAGGGAAATGCAGGCACTAAAGAGAGCAGAAAGAGTGCACCAGGATAGAGGGAGAAAAAATCAGGGAATTAGCAAACATTACCAGCCTGCTGTTAAAATTAAGGCAGTGGAAATAAGCATGGGAAGGTTACAACTGCTTGCTGACACTGTTCTCTTTTTGGAATTTTTGTTGGTTCAGCTGGTAGTTCTGAGTTGTCCCAGCCAAAGGTCAAGGGATCTATGCTCCTGTATAACAGTTCTGTCATGTTGTGAATTTGGGAGAAGTTTATGCTTCATTTGTCGAGCAAGAGCAACTTCCCAAGGATGCCTCTCTCTTCCCTGGGAATGGCCAGCCCCTCCCATTGCTTTTTTCTTTTTTCTTTTTTTTAACCCTACTTCTTGTTAGATAATGATAAAGCCACCTTGAAATCTCTGGGTAAAAGCATCCAAGTCAGTGCAAGAGAGCATGCTATTTGGGTACTGTAACATTGCAACAAACAGATGGGTCTACATTTAATTTTGCATATTTCTAGCCATGTTTTTGCATGCACAATTACACAAACTTCTGTTGAGGAGTTTGCACATGTGTCTGTCCAAGCTTATATCTGTGTGCATAAGAATATGTGTGACTTTGTATTACAATATTGTTTACTCTTAGTGAAGCAAGTACAGTCACTTTATTTAATTTCTGGGAAACTAATCAAGAGCTACGTACAGTTTTAGGGAGAGAGTGTTGGGGATTACATGTATTTCATTCTTTATAATGCATCTTTATAAGACTAAAGGACATAATTCTTTATGTTCTATTTTTCAATACTGGCAGGATTTCTGACTCTGTAAATGATGCCTGAATATTTGTATACTTTTTTTTGAATCATGTATGTATTCTCTGATGTATTTGCTATTTTCATTGTGCGTCTATAAATGTATTCCTTTGTTTCAACTTCTCTGTTGTATGTTTGCATTTTTTTGTATTTGCAAAACATTATGGAAATATGCATTTCGATTTGAATATGTGGATGCTCTATTTACTGGCATTACTGTTTCTCTAAGAACACACATTGCTACTTTGCATCTATACACACATTTGTGTGGAAGTACTTGGGCATATGCAATTTATACAACAAACCAAACTGGGGGAAAAATATATAGGACAAAAATGCAGAATAAAGAGGCGAGGACATTTAATTCCTTTATTAGCACATGTCAATGTAAACAATGTAAACGAGATAAAGTGTGCCAAATTCAATAAAAGTCAACTTTGTAAAAGTTGATAAAATCGAATGGTTTAGATGTTCCTGGTTTACATTTTTCAACAAAGCTTATATTTATATTCATGTACATTTAGGAGATTAAATCATACTTGGGTGGCTGGTAAAGATGACTCAATGAGCAGGTCTCTGCAATAAATGGAGACATATGTTTCATTCCAATCCTTAACAAGCATTCTTAAGCATTCCCCCCCTCCTTTAATATGCACCTGGAAAAAAAAAGTCAAGTTCAGTTTGTCAAGTGATTTCTAAAATGTGGACTAACTCTCCTTTTGGATATCACCTACAAGGATGGTTTGGACAGGAATTTGGCAGAATGTACACAAGGGTATGTTTCAACAGTGCATGGCTCAGAAAGAAAAAAAAAGTGGGCAGCATATTGAGTTCTGCAATAGTGATTCAAAAAGTCGCTGGGGTTTTTTTTTTGGGGGGGGGCACCAAAGTGTTGTTATCCTTTGTGTCTTGTTTTCTGTCTCTTTCTGCTTGGATCCTCATTCACTCTCAATTTGTTTACTCAGGAATATATATGGACAACAGGGTATGGCGTAGCTTCCATTTTTCTCTTCCTTTATCCTAGTACAGGTGGGAGATGGAGAAGCAAAAGAAAAATATTATTGCCATGGGAGAGCCCAGGGACAGTTGAATGTTTTCATGGCATTGAAATATTGTTGTTTATGATATGGGGTGGGGGCGCAGGGTGGGTGGGTGGAGATATAAGTTGCATGAAAAAGACTCTATTTTTGCAGATCTGCACCTAAACACTGTGCATCTATTGCCCTAAATATTCCATAGTCATTTGGCTTTATTAATATCATCTAACTATTGGGTCACATATTATTCAATCTTATTGCAAATGCCCAAATCCTTAGCAAGGAGGGCCAAACCAATAGGATTTTGTGGAGGGGTTCAACTTAACTTGAGGCAAGCTTATGGAATTGTCTTGCAATCTCCATATCTCCAAGATATTTTCAGATGATAATGTATGTTGGACAGTGCTAGAGATTGTCTTCTGTAAAATGCAAATAATTATGTATTTACACCATGAATATACATACAGATGCATCTGTATTATCTACTTATGTCCTAGTCATTAAACTGAGATCCAAATTGTTGTGAAATGTGTAACAAGATAATATTTAAGGAACTAAGGGATTAGGATTTAATTTTGGATAAGCCATCATTGGCATTATCTACAAATATTTATTTTTTTGAGGAATATCCAATGTCATGACCTCCTCATATTATTTCAAATATGTAAAAAAACATATTATTTGGAGAAAAATATGTTTTAATTTTAATATAATGAGCTTCTAAATCCCGCTAGATTTAAGATGGAAACCTAGTCCTATAGTCAAGTGGATAAACTTGGCTTTGTTATTCTCTCATAGCATGGCTTAGATGTTTCAAAAATTGGTACATCCCTCTCTAGTGTTAGTGCAGACAGGGGAAGGAAGCAAATGATGTAATGTATGCAATGGCTGATGCTGTGCTTCTTACATACTTGGAATATGTCACTGCAAGCATATAATGTGGAACATAAGTCATGATGTAAGAATGCTTGTGCCGTCATTTTGATGAAACCTATTGTGGATGCCTATGACATAATTGGGTGTAGGATAACTTTACCCTACCCTTTATAACTTTATAAAGGAAACTTTATCCTTTATATCATTGGACCACAACTTCCATAATGAACAAACAGATGGTTAATATACAGTACCTGCAAATCATCAGGTTGGAGAAAATTGCCCTACAGTCATGTGCTATTATTTGCCGGATGGTCAAAGAAACTGGCAAGGCAGCTCTTTATGTTATATAAGACAAATACACTTGAGGTTGAAAAAGCAAAACAATGTTCTAAATTTATATTTGGCATACTAGAAAGAAGGGGCAAAAACAAATTGAGTTGATATCTTCCCAGTCTCTTCTGCTGTACAAACTATTTATCATATTTTCATCCAGTAATTATATTTGTAAATTGGCTATGTATTGAAAGATTGATTTAAATAAAAAAAATTATATTTATCACCAATTCAAGATATGGATTAATTAGAAAGGTTTTCCAATATATATTTATATACATATATATTTGTTTTCTTAAGTTTTTGCGGGTACTTACATGTATGCTGTTCAGCTTCCTTCGGGTATTATCCCACGTCATTGTAGTTGTGCTTTTAAAGTTGTAGCAACGTTTCGGCAGAATCTCATCTGCCATCATCAGGCTTCTGTATTGGGTTTGTGTATATATATATAGCGCCGAAGAGGGGGGGAGGCTTTCCAAAGTGACCTTGAGAAAAGGTAAAAATCACTTTCTTTCTTTTAAAATGGCTTGTGTTGAAGTCTTAATAACTGGAGAAGTTTCCAGTATATTCACGTTATACAAAATGGTCTTGCATCAGATCCGGAAGGCATTATCTCAGTGTTTTATGTAACAAAAGTAAAGGTAGGTTTTCATTAGAATGGATGTAATGCTTTTATTTACATGACTGTGTCAAAGAAAGCATCAAATTAATCTTGAAGAATGCTCTTTCAAGGCAATCACTCTTGCAGTAACATTACCTATACTGGGTAAGTAATACAGTTTCAGTTAGAGAGTGTATACAGAAAGATTAGGGGGGCAAAAACTGATGCATTGAGTAAATATGATGCCCTGTTTTAGAAATCACATGAAATGATTACTGATTAGCACGAAGCACTAAGCTTGCCCCATAGACTCATGCTAGAAATCTCTCTTGCTAAATAAATTATTTACACTTTTAAAATCTTGCTTTGAGTCCCAGAGCAATGAGGAAAATATCCTCAGGTCAACAGGCTGTACTCAATGACTCATTGGATCCTTTCCAGCTGTAAATTTACAGTTTATTATAATATTGAAATATGATTGCATTCATTTGTTCAACCATCTAGACTCATACAAAATGAGTTCCCAATGGTTCTAAAGCAGTTCACACAAACTCAGGATAATTAGAGAATTCTGAATAACCTGTTATTAGTTGCCAGCTATTACCACTAGCTAAGCTAATGTTCCTGACACCAGTCTTTTCATCAAAGAAATCAATAATAAACTTACTGTAAGAACATAAGGATCTTGCTAGATTAGGTAAAACCAGTCCAGGACCTTGATTTCCATGGTGACCAACTAAGTTCTCACAAAAAGCCATAAAACAGCAGAAAACAGTAGTATTTCTTTTTCTGAATTTTTAAAATTAACTTATCCCTGCCAGTGTTTCATTCATATTTCTGTGAGAATGCTCATATGTTCTTGTCACAAGGCAAAAGCAGGAATGAGGAGCCCAAATGTGATGTGTTTATACACTGCATTTCAAATAAGGGGGAATTTTTTTATTACTGAACAAAAATAGTTCTAACGATAATAAAGTCCCAAATTTACTTACATTTTATGCTGCCAATTCCATAAGACCAACAGCAACATACAATAAAAATTAAAATAAAATACAACATATTTAATAAAATATGTGCAAGAATACTAAAACAACAGCAACACCAAAATCTCCATGGTAAGATCATGCAGCAATCACATAATATCAAAACCTAAATTATAATCAACCTTCCTACTATTCCCTTAACTCACGCTAGCTTATTCCACCCCCCAGCACACACACATAAACACATAAAAGAAACTAACATCAGAAAGATGATATCAATAACCAAAAGCTTCTGGCTCAATTCAGTTTTTAATTGGAAGCAAGGGATTGTTCAACTTTGTTGGAGCCATTACAGAAAAATACACCTCTCGGGGCTTTGAACATACACACACATACCTACCCAATCTCATGAAAATGCTAGCTCCTCAAGAGGTTTTCCAGCTATGCTCCAGTAGATCAGTTTTAATGAGAGTGCAGTCCTCAGGATGCTGTAGAAGATGAGGAAGCAGAGCCCAAGGACAGGGTTAAACACATAATCAGTTTAGAGCCCCTATGCTTTCACAAGAGATCTAAATCCAGCCTCTCGTGAATCCTGTTGACCCTTTAAAAAGGTAAAGGTTCCCCTCGTATATATGTGCTAGTCATTTCCAGCTCTAGGGGGCGGTGCTCTTCTCCATTACAAAGCCAAGGAGCCAGCACTGTCCGAAGACGTCTCTGTGGTCATGTGGCTGGCATGATTAAAGCCTGAAGATGCACGGAACACTGTTACCTTCCCACCAAAGTGGTCCCTATTTTTCTACTTGCATTTTTACATGCTTTTGAACTGCTAGGTTGGCAGAAGCTGGGACAAGTAACAAGAGCTGACTCCATTACGTAGGGCTAGGGATTTGAACTGCAGAACTGCCGACCTTTCTGATAAACAAGCTCAGCTTCTTAGCCACTGAGTGACTGTGTCTTTATCTGATGCCAATTTGATTTAACCATTAGTATATTAGATTAATGTCAGAAGTTGAGTTCAAGGTACTAAAAGTTTATTACATTCTACCTATACACAAGAATCTGATCTACTAATGGTCAAACCAAATTGGCACTAGATAAGAGTCAATGGAATACATGGCGAGGTGGACTTAGGTCTCTTGTGGGAATGTAAGGACTCTCAAATGATGATGTGTTTAACTTGCCCTTGGGCTCCACATGCTCATCTCCTACAAATAATTTGGCACAAAACACGAAAGGCTCTATAGGACAAACTCAACACTTCCAGTTACACTCGAAAGCGTGTAAAGCAGCACCTCAGCACCTCAGCCATTTCATTTTGTATAAATCGCACCTTTGCAGAGGCCTTTAAAGGCAGCCCTAAGTAACACATATCGCACTAATTTAATTGTGTGATAATGTGGGCATGAATTATTATTGTGGAATCTCCAAGTTCTAGACAAGGTTTCAAATGTTTTTTAAATGGTTAAGATACCAGGTTAGAAAGCAGAAGACCCAGAATTTAAATCCCACCTTAGCCATCAAAGTCACTGGCTGAATATGTGTCAGTCAGTCTCTCTCAGCCCAACTCATCTCATAGGGTTGTTGTGGGGAAAACAGAAGGAAAGCATGTTGGATATTTTTCATCTTGAGTTACTTGTAAAAATAATAAAGGCAGGATACAAACAAACAAATAAATGTTTATGCACACACACACAAAATAGGGAATATTCATTCATTTTCGTGCTTTTGGCATAATTTCTATCATTGATGACATAACCCATATCATTTCATTTTGATAGCCTTTCGCTTTTTCTAGCCCAGAGGTCTCCAAACTTGGCAACTTTAAGACTTGTGGACTTCAACTCCCAGAATTCTTCAGCCCGGAAAATTCTGAGAGTTGAAGTCCACAAGCCTTAAAATTTCCAAGTTTGGGGACCCTTATTCTAGCCCAACAATATCTTTTCCTTGATGAGTTAACCACATCTCTACACATCCCACATTTAATAGTTTGACATAAAGGTGCACACGGCTTAATTATTTCTGGTGTGTAATTTGTATTTTTGCACAGTTGTCACACACTGTCGATCACAATCCCAAAATCCATTAGTTCAGAGTGCACTTGTACATATTTGAAGTTAATATATTTTGTCTCAATATCTATTACACTGTTATCTTTATATTTTTAAATTTTATGGCCAATTTATCCAATCTAAAGATATTCCTTGGGTTTTCATCACAGCTGTTTAATAATTTAGGTCATTGGGAAGTTTGATTACTTTCCATCCTTCTCTTTAGCTAATTGTGAGCCACTTTAAAATCCCCATCCAAATATCAAGTGAAATGCTTTCTTCACTAGATGCTGATAATTTTCCTGAGTCTTCAGGATAGTCACCATGGACTACTGCCCAATCCTAAAAAGTGCTTTTGGGTCAGATCCCAACACACCTGAAAGAAGACAATTTTCAAATGGCAAAAGAATAGTGTGGATTTTTTCCCCCTCTAGTATAGGGGTGTCAAACTTGTGGCCCATGGGCCGGATGCATCATGTGCTGGCCCCACCCTTCCTCACCAAGTTTAGTGGAGAAAAAAAAGTCCTGATCTGTCATGTGATGCCACTGTGAAGATGTGTGTTTGACACCCCTGCTCTAGTAGAAAGCAAAGTGCTATTGAAGGACTTTGTCATAAATGCGAGACGCCATAAATGAAATCCAGAATCCAGACCCATAAATCCAGAATCCAGACCCATATTCAGAAGCTTGGTAAACCTGCCCTAGAAATAGGCAATAGAGGTCTTTGAATACAATTTTTGTTTATTTGTCTGTAGCCTCCTGTTTAATACTGTTGAATGTGTAGCATGGGTAGAAAACTATTTCAGCCAAAATTCTCTTAGGTTACTCTAGATCAGGGGTTTTCAAACTTGACAGTTTTAAGACTTGTGGACTTCAACTTGCAGAATTCCTTGTCCAGTCATGTTAGCTCAGGAATTCTGGGAGTTGAAACCACAAGTCATAAACTTGCCAAGTTTGAAGACCCTTCCTTGCTCTGGATGATCAGAGAGTTCTGCTTATTGTTTATTTATATGCCATTGCAGATTTTGAGGTCTGTAAGCACATGCTGTGAGCCTCTTCTGTTGGTTAGCAGCAATCCTAAACAGTTCTATGTATCCAATGACATGTTCTCCTTACTGTTTCTATTCCTGACTAGGGCAATTCTCTTTTTCTCTATAAATAATGGAGTTCGGCATATTTCAGAATGATTGGGGTACACTAACATTTTTTCAGCCGTATATTTTCTCAGGTTTCCATGTGAGCCTAAAAATGGGAGTGTTGTTTGTGTGCTGCTTTAAGGAGTTGACTCATGAAACTGAATGCAACTCATAAACTGAAGAAATTATAAGGTGCTTCAACAATTAGCAGAGAGGTGCGTTTCTTGCATTCACACAGGAGCCAAAGTACTTCTTTCCAAATCATTTTTAAGGTAGGTGCTTCTCTGGTAAATTGGAATTTAGAAATGTACTGTCCCAGAAGTTTCATCCAACATAGTGAATTCTGAATACCAATAACTGTCCTGAGATTCAGATGCAAACATTTCACCTTAGCTTCTGCCTCACTTCATAGTGAGGCACCTGCATAGGAGGAAGAATGAACAGTTATCTCTCAAGGACACTTCAATACACAGCAGTTTTGTAAGTTTAATAAATAAAATTAGAAAGAGGACAACAAAACCTGAGAGGTTGGTTAATGATTCCAAATTAAGGCACATTGATTCCCTTCCCCTGCATCCTCTCCTTTCACCTTTCCTTTATTGAATGTCTCAGGGGTACTGCCTACATTAAGCAACAACTGATTCTCACAATCATTCTTGAACACGGTTTTAGTTTTCTCTCATGTCAATGTGTTAGTACTGATACAATTCTGTTTGGCAGGCATATTGGTCTATCTTCCTGCCCATCTTTTACTCATGTGGTGCGAGATCAGTTGGGTTTTTAAAAAAATGCTAAAGTTGTGATAGAGCTGTGGTGGTGCAGTGGTTTGAGTGCAGTACTGTAGGCTATTTCTGCTGCCTGCCGGCTGCCTGCAATTTGACAGCTTGAATCTCATCAGGCTCAAGGTTGACTCAGCCTTCCCTCTTTCTGAAGTCGGTAAAATGAGGATCCAGATTGTCGGGGGTGGTGGAAATGCTGACTCTCTAAACCACTTAGAGAGGGCCATAAAGCACTGTAAAGTGGTATATAAGTCTCAGTGCTATTGCTAAGTGCTATTGTCATCCACAATTGGGAGGACATGGGTAAATGGGTGCCAGAAGAAATAGGGAGACAGGAAGAGGCCAGGATTTCTGTGTATAATAACCAATTTCAGCAAACTGGCTAGATAATACCCTTGCCAAAACTGCTGGCTTTGTTCAGAAAGTTTTTGTGGAGATCTTTATCAAAAATTTTGTAAAAGTTCAATCAATCTTTACTGGCTCTGTAAGCCACTTGCTTAATGAGACTCACAAAGAAAGCTCAAAGGGGAATGAGACAGGACTCGCCTTTACAATGTTTACTATTGCACATGTTCCTCACAGGAATTAAAATAAATGAACAGAGACAAGCTCTTTAATTTGGTTTCATGTTTGGCTACGCTTATAAAAAGAGAGAAAGAAAACCAGGGATCTTGGTTCTTTCTACAGTACTTGAAACATGATCATAGGGACAAGGTTGCTTTTGTATTTGTAATTTGAATTACATTTTGTTTCCTGGCCGTGTCTTCGTTTGAATTTACTTCATGCAGAAAATTATTTGTGTTAGTTTTAAACACACAATGGCTTACTATTGGATTTCAATAACTTGTAAAAAAAAGAAGTAAAAAGTCTATTTTAATTTCCATATAAGTTTTTTTAAAATATTAAACATTAATGCCCGCTCAAAAAAGAAAAAAAAATGTGACTATTGCTTTCAAGTAAGGGACACTTTAATTATGCAAAATGTGATATATTTGCTCATTATTATATTGCAATTATTTAAAACTCTAGTTGAAAGATAACATTTAAATTCCTGGCATGACCATGCTTTGTATGTGATTGTTTGTATGCATTTGTTTTATTATTTTAGCGATAGCACCTCCCCCTCTGATTTTGAACTTGCCTCCTCACTGTGATTTGATTGCATAAAATGACTAAGTGTGACAGTTGGATTTATTTATCTGCACAGTGCAGACTGGTAGAATTAAGCATGGGAGAAAAAGTGACAACACATTACTCAGAGCAATGCCTCCGGGCACAAGAGTGGGTGTATCTAAATGGTTGTCCCACTCCTCTTCCCTCCCCTCCCCCACAGCATGAGGAGGCAACCTTCCCAGAATCCACTGTTTCCCCATTCCTCAGATTTGACAATATGGGTAAAGTCCCAGCAGCCTTTTTTCATTGGCAAAATGAAAAAAAAACTGGCTTCTTCTGGATGAGCTTTTGTTAAGGCAGTGGAATAAAAAAATGGAGAGGAGCTAATATTAAAAAACAAAACAAAACAGATGGTTTTCTTCCTCATAACTGTCATAATGTACTCAGTCATTCATCCCCTGCTGAGAAATAGAAGAAGGGCAAAGGAAGCGAGTGAAGAATATAGAAAGGGACGAAGAGAGCAAACTGTTGTGCATAAAGAAACTGGAGGGGATCCAAGCAGGGGGAAGAGGGGAGGAAGAGAGAGAGAGAAAGGGAAAGAAAAAGAACAGAATAACTCTTGCTGAGTTCTTGGAATCCACCCCCATTGGCAGGTGAAAGAAAAGGCTAAGTCAAATTATCATGAGGCACCATATAATCAGGCACCTCATTCCAGAGATGTACAGGGGGGAAAAGAGAGATTTTCTTAAAAATAAGAAGAAAAAGAATATTCCCAACCCACACTCTTCTTGCTAGCAAAGAGACAAACTCTTAAAATGGTTTCATGGAGGAGGAATGCAAGGGAGGCAGGCAGGCAGCCTCCAAGCTAACAAGTGAAGTGTGAACAGGGGAGTAAGAAAATGGTCTTTGCTTCCAAGATGCTGCTATTGCAAGGATCTGCCAGCTCTCAGAGCCTAAAAGCAAAAGGAAGCCCCTGTCTTCCCATCACAAGGCAGAAAAAAATTATAAGAAAGAACAGCAGAGTTTATTGATAAAAGTACTATACTGAGCAAAGTAAAACAGAACAGACCGCATTGAAAGTCACAGTAGCCCTTCACCTATTTGTACTCTCCCAAATGTTCAGAATGCAACTCCAGTTCCCCAAGAAAGCTATGATCTTTGGGCCTTTTCCACCTGTCCTTGGGTTTGCTGAAAATGATGCCGGCGTATCTCTCTCTTTCTCTCTCTCTCTCCCTCTCTCCCTCCCTCCCCCGTTTTAAATTACTGCAGTGAACATCCTCCTTGACAATGCCCAGCAGATTTTGAGCATCTTGATGCAGTTCTTCAAGGGTTAGGGGGAAAAAAGAAAGGCAACTATTCAGCACAAGGACCGCTAAGAATCCTTTGAGCCTATTTTTATTCTCTCTATTTTTCTGCAGAATAGGACAAGCCTTAGCAGACAGTGACTGACCTAAAAAAAAGCTAAACTGGGTTAACCTGGCTAGGGTTTGGATGGATGGATACCAGGAAATTTGGAGTAGAGTAACTTGGAAGTTGAAAAACATTAACATGAAAACAAGGCAATGGCAAACCCCATCCATCTCTTTGTTGGGAAAAATCACATATTATCAAGAGCCAAGCTTGGCACAAAAGTTGACCTCATCTGTCTATTCATGCTAAGGGAATGTATAATAAATCAGAAAACTGTCTGGCTGAAATTCACATAGAGCATTATTATTATGACATCAATGAAGCAGTATTGATTGTATTCATACAATATAAGTGCCTAAATAAATCATACAATGACCTAGTTCACACAACATGTTAAGGCAATGGCTGTCTCCTCCCAACACTTTTTCAATTGAGATTAGAAAATCATGCAGACTCAGCTAGTCTGTGTGAAATTCATTGCAACTGGGAGGGGGGATATCTATTTCAGCCTTTGAATTTTCCTTTGCAAAGGGGGAAGGCATACATCTCTTTTGGGGAGGGTTCATAACTCTGCACGTATGATGGAGTTGCCATCCTCAGTAGGATGCTAGTCTAAAATTAGGGAGGGGAGGAGGAAAAAAGTTTTCCTTGTTGCTACTATCACTTTCTTCTTCTTTTACCCGGAATCCTCGAAAGAGTCTTGCAATTTAGAAAATAAGAGATGGAATGTTCTTGTCATGCCAAAAACAAAAAAAATGTTCCCATCTGCATATTGAGTTGACAAGACTGTTGAGCCATAGGCAATGTGAAAACCAGGGAACGCAAACAAAGGATATGAGGATAAATGGTGTCAGATGTGATTGGATTAAGAAAATCAGGAATTCTGACTTGCTCTACTTTGCTTGGTTTGGTTATAGTATTTAATAAATACATGTACATTTTGTTTATTTCATGTAAGCTATTCTAGGAATATAGTGGCAATAAATACCCAAAGAATAATTGAACATGAAGAAAGGATTGCATTGTATCTCCAGAGAGAAGAATTACCTTGCTTCCTAGAGACATTTTGGATGATGTGTTCAGGGTTGTAGCCTCAACTGAGAATGTGATAAATCAGTCAGGGCCATGTAGTGGTCACCTCAGGGAGAAATTGAGCTTTCTGAGTGGGCTATAAAGAGTTAGTTGTTCACTGTGATTCTATTGCTTGTGAAAAGGGTGGAGCTTATGAACATTTCTGCCTTGCATGGAGGACAAACTACTTTGGCCAACACTGAGTAGGTGGCTTGGGAAGGAGAGGGGATGAAACAATACACCATGTATATACCACAGCAGTGGCGCAGTGGTTAGAATGCAGTACTGCAGGCTACTTCTGCTGATCACAGGCTGCCAGCAGTTTGGCAGTTCGGGTCCCACTAGTTGACTCAGCCTTCCATCCTTCTCGGGTTGGTAAAATGAGGACTCAGATTGTTGGGGGCAATATGCTGACTCTGTAAACTGCGAGAGGGCTGTGAAGCAATGTATAAGTCTAAGTGCTATTGCTATGTCTTGCCTTCAAAGATTTTCCTCAGATCTTCCTCATACCCCAGAAATGAGATACTGCTGAACATGCTGATCAGTATAACCAGGAGTTTCTCCATCCACAGGGAGCACTTCCAAAGACATTTGGGGATCAGCCCTAAGCGTTAAATGTCCCCATAAACCAGAGGTGGTATTCAGCAGGTTCTGGCAAGTTCTGAAGAACCGATCGCAGAAATTTTGAGTAGTTCAGAGAACCGGCAAATAACCACTTCTGACTGGAGATTTTACAGTATCCTTCCCCTGCCATGCCCACCAAGCCATGCCCACAGAACCAGTAGTGAAAAAAATTGAATCCCACCACTGCCATAAATAAAAAAAATAGTGCTGTTCCTTCTCCTGTGAAGTCATTCCCCTCACATCTTTCTGTTAAGAGATTGCTTAGTGATGCAAGGGGGAAGATGAGATAACCTATAAAGTGTCTTCTACTTGACTCTGTGGTTTCTTTCCCAAACCCCAAAATCTTTAACCTTAGACTATCTACTATTGACCTCACCCCTTTCCTAAGAGGTCTGTAGGGGGCGTGCATAAGTGCACCACTGTGCCTACCATCCCTGTCCTATTATTTCTTTTTATTTTTCTTAAATGTATCCATTTCATGTATTCATAACTATGTTTATACTTATACCTATTATCTTGTAAGCGATTGACAAATCAAATAAATAAATAAAATTAAGTCACCAGGAGTTAAAACTGATCTGGAAAAATGGTAGATGGACTAATAGCATTTTTGAAGGTCCTATCTCATACTCTTAACTGGAATTTGTGTACTTTTAAAACAACTTATACAACTTGCTTTTAGTGACATGGGAGTGAGGTTTCCCCCCCTCTCCCTCTTTTGGTGAATGCCTCCTTTGTAACCTCAAAACAAATTAGTGTTAAAATTGGGGAGTTCTGTTTAAAGCTTCAGCTCATTTATACCTGGTGTGAATCATGTCAACTCTCAGCAAGATGGGATGAAACGATTAAAGTAACCAGTGTTTTAAAACTGATGAATGACAAGTTACAGCTAGCCTACATATAAAAAGAACAGAATTGTCTCTTTCAAAGTGTATATGTTCCGGAAGTAACCAGAAGGATGTGTATGCAAGAGCATATTGTGTGAAGAGCTGTGTTCTGTGACAGGTATTCACTGTGTTCATATTTTAATTTGCATGTAGGTGGTTGAGTGGGTGAGGTGTCTCGATTGGCATTCAGACATGCTTGCAGTTTGAGGGTGAATACTGTATGTTCCTCTACTTGTCTTTGCCCCTCCTTCTCCAATAATTTCTCTATACTGCTTTCCTGATGAACACAGATACAAATGAAAAAAGTCCATGGAAGGGCTGAGAATTAAAGGATGTAACAAGACATATATCCTTATATTTATCGAGTATAAATATATAAAGACTGCCTCTTTTTGAAATTGCAACAGACATGAAGCTGAAGGGAAGGAGAAGTGAATAGTTTTCTCCCCGAGGCTCTTCCTTCCATATTTCTAAAGGGTTATCCTCTTCTAAATAAAGGACCATCTGCAAGCTCCTTTGTGACCAGTGAGGAAACTGGTTCACAGAAAGGCAGTTAAAAAAGGAAGTGAGGTAGATTCTGCCCTTATACAACTTTGGGTTATATTTGTGATAGATAGAAAAGAGTTTAGTTGTTGGAATTTTTTCAACCCCATCCTTTTCTTTGCAATCATTCTGGCCAAAGTCACTCGAAGAATTGCCTTTGAAAGAAGAATTACTTTCAATTTAGGCAGATGCCAAACAGTCTGACAAATAGCAATCAATCTGTTTAATGCCCGTTAAAGTAATGGTTTTGCTACTGCACGTGTATTCCCCATATGCACGCAAAGACGCACAATTACTGATGTCTTACTAGTTCCTAAATAATAGGAATATAGCCAGGAAGGGCATACAGATTGCCTCGACCTACAATCATTTGTTTAGCGACCCTTCGAAGTTACAACTGTACTAAAAAAAAAAGACTTATGATTATTTTTCACACTTGAGATCATAACAGCATCCCTGTGACCACATGATCAAGATTCAGATGCTTGGCAACTGGCATGTGTTTATGACTGTTGCAGAATCTCAAGGTCATATTGTGACTTTCTGACCAGCAAAATCAACGGGGAAGCCAGATTCATTTAAATAACCATGTTACTAACTTAAACAACTGCAGTGATTCACTTAGCAATTGCAGCAAGAAAGGCGGTAAAATGTGGCAAACTCACTTAACATTTATCTCACTTAGAAACATAAATTTTGGGCTCAGTTATGGCCATAAATAGAAGACTAGTTGTACTTGTCTTTATACAGCAATGATCAATCGAAAGTCATGTTAGGCTTTCAGCCCAGACTGTGTGGCAAAAATGGAGGAAATCTACTGTAGATTATGAATTAACATCCCAGATCCTAAGCTCACATCTAATAGCAATAGAACTGCATCCAAGTGTAATTAAACATCTTTTTGAGATGTTCAGGATATGAGACATAAAATCTCTTGTGGTACCCACCCCATTTTAAAATAAAAATTAAAAAAAATCACAAAATCAGTACATTCCAGCTTATTGTTCCAAGTTCATGTAAACAGTTCATCTTAATGTAATTAACTTCCTTCTGGTTTCTTATAAAAATGGATTAGTGGCTTCTAAAATGCAAACAATTTTTACAATTGAGAATCTCTAAGAAAAGCAGTATCATCAGAAACAGACAGCTCAAGCTATAAGCGCTGAATAAGCTGCCAATGTATATCCTTTAAGTAAGCCAAATAATATAAAATTCTATCAAGGGATTAAAAGTACAGTCCAAAATGGGTGAGAAGTTACATTTTTTAAAAAAAGTCAGTTGTTTTTAAAGTGGGATATCCTCATAATGTAACCTTTCTGTTAAAGCTACCTATTAACCCAGTCTGTTTCATCTTGCATTATTACTAGATGCCTTGGGTCACCTCCCTATTCTCTCACCTGATCCCCTGCTGCCAAGCTAGAATAGAGGAAGAAACAGCTCTCCATTTGCATGGAATACCAGTTTTCTGTGCATATGTTTGCATAAAGGAAAACCAAAAATACATGGAAAAATATACCCACTCTTTCTCAACTCTAGAAGGAGGCAAGGACAAATTCAATAGTGGGATTCAAATTTGTTTACTACTGGTTCTGTGGGCATGGTTTGGTGGGTGTGGCAGGGGAAGGATACTGTAAAATCTCCATTCCCTTCCTACCCCACTAACCTGCTTTCCAGCTCCGTTCTCCTTTGCAGAAGAAGACCCAGCCAATCAGCTGGGACTTGGGAGGCAGAAAATAGATGGGGGCGGGGCCAGTCAGAGGTGGTATTTTCCGATTCTTAGAACTATCCCAAATTTCCTCTACCGGTTCTCCAGAACTGGTCAGAACCTGCTAAATACCACCTCTGGACAAACCACTTCCAAAATCTTACCAAGAAATCTATTGGTATTGCCAGGGGTCAACACCTGATTCAAAGTCAAAAGCAATAACAAAAAGGATAAAAGCAAGAACTTATCTTAATATCAGTCTTATATCCTAGTATCAGTCCCATTGCTGAGCTGAAGTGTTCTGTCCCAGTTGTCATTTCCTATCTTGGCTCTGTTTTCATTCTCTACTTGACTCCTTGCAAAGTAAATGTGCAATCAATTCATAAGAAAACTAGAAACAGATACCAAGGTTACACCGAACAGGCTAGGGAAAAAGTGGGAAAGTTGTTGATTCCAGATATGAAGTCTTCCACTGGCTGAAGAGTTGCATTTCAGAATAAATATCTTGGTCTGAATAAAATAAGAGAGCAGCTTTACTTCCATGGGAAGTACCAGCTCCCCGTTCAAATAATAAGCATTATTTTGAGAAGCACTTGTATCTCGGGAAGGAACACATCATTGTTATAAGTCCTGCTGTGGAAGAACTATTATCTGTAGCATAGGGTGGAGAAAATACAGGCCTTTAGAATTCTTTTCTTTCCAACTGAAAAGCTTTTTTAAATGGGCTTTTTTCTTGAGCCTTTTTTTTTATCACTCTTGTCTCTTCCCCTCTTATCCAGAGATGTCTCAGTGCAATTTCCAGGTGCCTCTGCTAAACAGCATATCTTTTGGAATCTGTGACTTTTCAAATAAATCTCATAATTTCACCTTCACTCCCTTCATGTTCCAGTTTTTCTAGGCTGAAGTGTTGGTTATTGGTATGAGCCTTGTTTATTGTACATATTGGATTGTATATTTGTATATACAATACAATATATATTGTATATTTGTATATTGTAAAGGCAGAGATAAACCATTCTTTCAGAATTGTTTTAGACGATGCCATACCAGATATTTGCTTTTTACATCCTTTGCAAATATC
Organism: Laticauda laticaudata; assembly: GCA_004320025.1. Classification (NCBI taxonomy): domain Eukaryota; kingdom Metazoa; phylum Chordata; class Lepidosauria; order Squamata; family Elapidae; genus Laticauda; species Laticauda laticaudata. Next base: position 5,517 of record BHFT01053290.1, on the reverse strand, counting down.
TACCCATTATCTCTGATGTTTTATCTCTCTGTCTTTATGTTTATCTAAAACATAATCTCTGATGTTTTATGTATAAACACCTTCCCCTTATTTCCATAAAATAATCCCAAATGTTATAAACAATTAATTATCCAGGGGAACCATGTTCCTTGTTACATCCCCCTTAGAGTCCATTGTTGTTTGTTTTTTTGTCACCCAGCAGTAAATTTTTCTGAGTGTTTTTTTTGTGTGTAAATTTCTGAACTTAAGGGGTGTTGTTACTATCTCCTTGCATAGACAAATCAAAATACATCCTTTTTAAGAAAGAGCCTCTTCTTAATATAATTTGCATTGCCATGGCAACTAGTCTCCAGCCATTAAGGAGCCTCTTTACAAGTTTGCAAAAACCTGTGGTGGATGGTCTATCTTTTTTCTACTTTTTCTTTGCTAAAAGTGTTTGTAGGTTGTTGTCTTTAAGATTATTGCACTAGAATGAAGTCTTTCTCTGGAAAAAATGCTTCCTCTTGGGTTGGGGTAGCCCTAAAGCCATGTGGGGAAATCTGTGATGTCACCTAATTTGCATTGCTAACTACAGAGATACAAGAGATAAGGAGCTGCTATGTACAGGAGCAGCTGCTTATCAGCTGTAGCTAATGTGTCATGCCCCAATTATAGTGCACTCAATCTAAGCATGGCAGGCAGAAATAAACAGCTGTGGGAGCAATCCTGAATAGGAGATGGAATCAATAAAATGGATATTATGAACTTAATGTATTACAGTCAGGTGGGGATTGGAACAGGCAGCCCCATGATCAAACCTAGCATGGCACCACAGGTGCAAAGCAGCTGTAAGAGAGCTATAGCTCCAAAGAAGTAGTGTGTGCAGTTGAAGCTTGAATGCACTAATGAACTCCTCTGGGAATTGAGTGAGTATCATCTTTGCTTCCACCCACCTGCCATCCTACTCCAGCCAGGTACTGGTGCCTGTTAAGGAGAAATTGTCACAGAAAGATTCTCACTTCCTCCTCTCCGGCTGCTGGAAAAGCAGGGATGATTTTGACAAAAGCATGGAAGGAGAGTGGGGAATGGAAAGGGAGCAGTGGCTCCTCCATGGAGGAGAAATGAAATATGCCTTTTTTGCCATTCAAATTAAGTCTTTGGTCCTCTGAACATATGGAGTATTAATTATCTTCATAATTCACTGACAAAGAATCATGCCTAGCTTTCCACTGTGAAGAGCAAGCAAGAGGATCTCAGGCAGTGACATACTATTCTTGCTTTCTTCTGCTCTCCTGTCCCCAAACCCTGTTCACTTCCAGGTCTAGCTGTCATGTGACCAGGAATGGTGGTTTCAAGCCAGGCATGTTTTGTGTGAGGATTTGCTTCATTCTGCCAATTTTAATGCACACATGCTACTTCTCTTGTTCATATCCTGTTAAGTTCCTATTTGAAATAAGGTTTATATTTAAATGACCTCACCCTTGCACCCCAGTGGGAAAATCAATTAGTCATCCTATGGAGCAGGCTATAGGGAGGAAGGCAGAGGGGAATAGGCTTGTGCTGAAGATAGTAATAGTAACAGCAATAGCACTTATATACCTCTTCACAGTGCTTTACAGCATTCTTTGAATGGTTTTACAATATTAGCATACTGCCCCCAACAATCTGGGTCCTCATTTTACCAACCTTGGAAGAATGGAAGGTTGAGTCAGCCCTGAGCCAGTGAGGATCGAACTCCTTTCAGTGAGCTAAACTGAACTTGTTTCCAGCTTTTGGGCCCATTAAATAAGACTTTTTTTTGTAAGCAAGCAGTGTTTGTACAACACCATAGAAATCTGCAATAAACAGGCACTTTAAGGTTTCTGTCCTAGCTAGTCCAGTTCCTGTTCTGCTTTACCATTTCCTACCTAAGAGTCATTAATTTATTTTCAGAATAAAAAAACCACTGTGGATGGCCACATTTTTGTTTTGTTTACTTCAACTTTTGGAGGGAGATAAGGAGAGGTTCTCAAAGTTTTAAACAATCAATTTTGCAGCATACTCGGAAGATGTAAAGTAGCCAAAATATATTTTGGGTGTCACCAGCAACCTGTAAAATTCCCAGTTTAGCTGAAGCAGAAAGAATACCTTGGGTTCTGAGGAGGTTTTTTTTTTTAGAAGAGATCTAATAGATTCCCTGATTCTACACAATATTTGATATAGTGGTTAAGGCACCAGGCTAGAAATCAGGAGATTGTGAGTTCCACCTTAGGCATGATGTCAACTAATGAACTAAGGCCAGTCACTCACTCTCATCTCTAGGAAGGAACCACTTCCAAAATTTTGCCCAGAAAAACTGCAGAGATTTGTCATTGACTCAAAGGCATAATAAATAAAATAAATCCCATCTGTCCAGAGGTGGTATTCAGCAGGTTCTGAACAGTTCTGGAGAACTGGTTGCAGAAATTTTGAGTAGTTCGGAGAACCGGAAATGTTCTGTATGAAAATAGTTGACTCCAAATCTACAAATCTGATTGGCCAAGAAAACTAAGCATTGGATTGGTTCACTCCAAAGAGCTTGCTGAAAGGCGGCAAATATTAAGGCAAACTGCATAGGCTACAAGCAGGCAGGCCAGCCTGTAAAAAGGCTGGCCTCGGCGGTCAGCCACCTGTTACTGACTAAGTGTGAATAAAGCCTTTTGTTGTTGGAACCCGGTCTACCTTGTGTGTTTTCCGAATAAAACAGGAAAATCCTACCTCTGCCTGACCCGCATCTATTCTCTGCCTTCCAAGTCCCAGCTGATTGGCTTCTTTTGTCAGGAGCTGGAAAGCAGGTTAGTGGGGTAGGGAGAGAATGGAATTTTGCAGTAATCTTCCCCAGGAGTGAGGAGGGAATGGAGATTTTACAGTATCCTTCCCCTGCCACACCCACCAAGCCACACCCACAGAACTGGTAATATTTTTTTTTTGAATCCCACCACTGCATTTGTCCCTATTACAAATGAAAGATCAAGGTGCATATTATAAGGAAGAAAGGGCATATTAAAAATGTTAGCGATCAGAGTACCTTAGCCAAGAAGATTATTTTAAAAAAGCAAGAAAAGGAGAAACTTATCTCTTAAGATGCACCCACAAGTAAATTTGCCTTCTTTGCTTTCATGTAAAATTCTTTTCAGACAAATTGTATCCAGTCTTTTAGAGGAATATAAACAAGTAGGAAAAGGAACAACAATAATAATAATCATAATCATAATAATAATAATAACAACAAAAAAAACATTATATATATATATACAGAAGCCCGATGATGGCAGATGAGATTCTGCTGAAACGTTGCTGCAACTTTAAAAGCACTACAATGACGTGGGATAATACCCGAAGGAAGCTGAACAGCACATGTATATATATAATATAATATATATATATGTTTAGGTCTGTGTTTATTGGACTTGGAGTTTGTTTGATTGGTGTTTCTGGTTTCTTCTGTCTGTTTTGTGGCTTTGATTGGCTGGCAACAATAAACACAGACTAAGACTCCCAACCAATCAGGATGTAGAAAAAAAGCATCCTGCCACAATAATAGGCTAGCCTCAAATTTAAAACTGGGGCTGTGAGACCCTGACCCACATACAAACTCTATACAGAAGCCTGATGATGGCAGATGAGATTCTGCCGACACGTTGCTACAACTTTAAAAGCACTACAATGACGTGGGATAATACCCGAAGGAAGCTGAACAGCACACATGTAAGTACCCGCAAAAACTTAAAAAAACATATATATATACCCATACATATATATACCCATATAACATTCATAGTATTTGTGGAAATTATACTGCTGGAAGTCAACCAGAGGCCCATAACTGTGTCAGATTTATTGTCTGGGCAGTGAACCATCAATACAGCCAGCCACAAAAGGCATAGTGTCCATTATATTGAGTACCCATAGAGCAGTGGTGGGATTCAGCTAGCTTGCACCACTTTGGGAGAACTGGTTGTTAACTTTCTGAGCAGTTTGGTGAACTGGTTGTTGGAAGAAATCACGACGGCAGAGAACCAGTTGTTAAATTATTTGAATCCCATTTCTGCAGTAGAGGCCACTAAAAAAGAGAAGATCAAGTTTTTTTAAAAAAGCACCTGATTTTATTTCCATTGAATTAATTCATATAATTGTATTCCATATAATTAACCATTCATATCTTAACATTCACAAAGAATAACTGATATATCCTGGAAGCTGTATCAAGCACTTGGGCTTGCAACATTCCCATGATGCTCTTATCCTCACTTAGCAATAATGCTGTATACACAGAATAAACAGTTTAAAGGACCTAAATGCAATGAAATATTATTGCACATTTTTTCAATCTGACATAATTTAATGTTTTTGAAAGGTGTGTGTGTGTATGCAGAATGGAGGNTGCAATGAAATATTATTGCACATTTTTTCAATCTGACATAATTTAATGTTTTTGAAAGGTGTTTGTGTGTATGCAGAATGGAGGGGAGTTGTATATCAGAAGTGTCTTGGCCATTCCCTACTTATATTCATTTTGGGGTGGATCTAGCAGACCTTTTTTCTAGCAGAAAGATTGATAATAGAAAATAGGTAAAGGTAAAGGTTACCCTCGCACATACGTGCTAATCATTTTCAGCTCTAGGGCATGGTGCTCATCTCTGTTACAAAGCCAAGAGCCAGCACTTTCCGAAGATGTCTCCATGGTCATGTGGCTGGCATGACTAAAAGCCGAAGATGCATGGAACACTGTTCCCTTCCCACCAAAGTGATCCCTATTTTTCTGCTTGCATTTTTACATGCTTTCAAACTGCTAGGTTGGCAGAAGCTAAAACAAGTAATGGGAGATCACTCTGTTACGTGATGCTAGGGATTTGAACTGCAGAACTGCTGACTTTTCTGATTGACAAGCTCAGCATCTTAGCCACTGAGCCAACACATCCCCCTTAATAGAAGGAAGCCTTGTGTAATCCAGCTGTGATGATTTTTCTAGTAGCAAGTGGCAGGCTACAGGCTTCTCCTTAAGTTGCTATTCTGCCTTTGAAAATATTGTCATGTGTGGTTCTCCAAACAGTCTCAAATCACAAGTGAATGCCTGACTATCTTGAATGCAAATTATAAGGAAGAAGAAAGGAGCCAAGTGAAATTTGAATTTATGTATTTTTCAATGCCATTAGCGCTGCCCATTTAGGATATAAAACCCACTATTAAAACCTGGTAACTGGAACATCAGTCCTCAGCTTAAAAAAAACAGCGAGCAACTTGTGAATTAGTCTTGGGGCACTAGATACTTCATAGCTATCAGATTCCTGATGCAAAACTTACTTTCCACAACTGGTATAACCACTCTCCTTTCTTCTTTTGGCTTTGTGAAGGCAGCATTGCCAGGCCAATGTTGGGGAAAAGTTGAAGTTGGTGAGGAAGAAAGAAAATGATACTAGGAGAAGAGGAAAGAGAACATATATATGGTGGGAGAATTAGAAGGGGGAAGACCATGTATACTGTAGATAAATGGTAGAAAGAGAAAGAATGTGGTAGTTG
>BHFT01053286.1:0-23641 GCA_004320025.1 Laticauda laticaudata | reverse complement strand
CCAGGAAAAAGCCCAAGAAGGATAGGTCAGCCAGAGAAAACAAACTTACATAGGAAAAGGAATACAAATAAGAAGTAATAAAAGAATCCTATAGACAAAAAAGCTTAAGATAATTAGAAAACTAGAACAGATATGGAAAAGAAACAAAGTAATTATAGAAAAACCCTTACAAACAACAGGACATAACCAAATAAAGCAAACAAATAGAACAAAAAGACACAGAATATAAATTAAACAAAAGGGACCAGACAAGTGAGATGATGCCACAGAACAATATTGAAAACTATCTTAAAAGCTAATAAGTAGATATAAGTAAATACAATATATACAATCTGGACCACTAACTGCCGGAAGTTTGCCTATCACGCTACCCGCTGCATCAGTTTTGCCCTTCACAGGTAATGAAGACAAACTCAAACATTGATGATAATTAACATTATGCACAATAATATAAAATCACTACTCACACAAAAATCAACTTAACAAAGGAGAGATAATAAGGTATATAAATAGCCCAGGGACTTACATTTTAAGTAAGCTATAGCTAGCTCTCCGAAGGATACACAGACTTTCTCACCTGTTTCATCCGCCTATCTCTGAATAAATAAAAAGATACCATGCTATTCAATTACATGATATGTTTTATCCTTTGTGCGGAGCTCTCCAAAGCGGAAATATTCCATTTGAATAGAAAGGCATTTATGACACCTCTCAAACATAGTTGGTCACCACTAAGAACGAGTTCCAGCAACTCCTGCCACTCGAACCGGACACCATGGATACCAAATCCACCAGACATGGACGCATTCTTTGTCCAGGAACAACATCCACGGACGCAGCCTTTTTTTTTTTTTTTTTGCGACACTACTGTCTTCGTGAATTTCCCTTTCCACAACTCGAACTTTTCATTAGTTGTTTTGCTATTCTGTCAGCCAATCCTGCATGCTATCTTTCTAGGAACTCCTATGTAGCTTGCTGATAATGAACTATTAACAGGAAAAGCTCTGTCCAAGCACTAAACACATATCTCAGTTATTTTTGAAGGCATTAGCTTGTCTGAAACTAAAAATTCAAAAGGTAAAACACAATTTGGAAGATCCCTATTGTACAGTCCTACAATGCCTTGAATATGTTTTTCTATAGTTATTTCTTCAGGCAGATATAATAGAGCAGGGGTGTCAAACTCAAGGTCCGTGGGCTGAATCCAGCCTATGTGATGCTTAGAGCTGGTCTACAGCACTGCTCTGGAAACAGTGATGGACCAGCCCATGATGCTTTTGCCAGTGAAAATGGAGTTCCCGAGGGCCTCATGCAGCCCTCCCGAGCTCTGTTTTTGCTATTTTTTGGGCCACCACAGGTGCCGCTGACATGAGTGTCATCAAGCTGGTCATGCCCACCTGGCTCCTAATGTCAAACACAACACTGATGCAGCCCTCAATGAAATCAAGTTTGACACCCCTGTAATAGAGAGTGCTCTTGAAGCACTTTCCTTTAAGAAGATACATGCCATGGACTCCCACATGCAACAGCTAATTAGATAAGGAGGCAACCACTCCATGAAGGCAATGTAATATCTTCCTCAACCTCTCCCCCGAAGCCCACAACTGGACTCTCAAGTTGGTAGGACAATGCATACATTGATGTGGAATTAATTTGAAAGTTAAGGTTTAGAATGATTAAATTGATAGGTAGTATCAAAATTTGCTAATTATATATTGTATGCTGCTTCCTTTAAAAAAATTCTTTGGAACACTTAAGATTCTTCATGTGCAGTTTTCACTGAAAAGGAGTACTTTGTTTCATGATTTTTTTCTGCATGCGGATCAACTATCATACACATTGAAGCAAGTAAAAACCAAAACTCCTCATATCTCCCACTTTTTAAGTGATGGCTGAGAATATTCCTGAATATGTTTATTGATTAATTTATTAAAATACACAGTTACAGACATATAAATTGGGCAGATTGAGGCACACTTTTAATTTTTACATTTAAATTTGTTGTGTTATATATATATATTTTAAAAAATATCCCCATAGATTCTATCTATGAATGTGTAAAAACAGCACATCTGGTCAGCTTTACTGGGTAAACCAGACAAGAAATATGACTAGGAAAACTACACCTCATTTATTTATTTATTTATTTATTTATTTATTTATTTATTTATTTATTTACTTACTTACTTACTTACTTACTTACTTACTTACTTACTTACTCACTCACTTACTTTTTTATGCCACCCTTCTCCTCTATAAGGTAGCTCTAGGTGACTTGCAAGTTACTTTATTATAAGGCTACATTAATAGAATCTTGGAAATCTGAAGATACAAACTTCTCATTGTGACCCTCACCTGATGTGACTTCACCACCACAAGACCTACTGACCATACAAAGCCCTTATAAGCAGAAGAACACCGGCACTGACATCCCCTAAATTCCACTGAAGATGTTACCTAGCTTTAAAATGAAACATTTGGAAACCAATCCATAAGCTTGGAGAACAAACCTCCACCAAACTTCTCATTGCCACTTTTATATGTCTGATCAATTAGGATGGGTCCTTCCTAAATTTCTTTTTCTGACCATTAAGTGACTCTGGTCTTCTCCCTGGTTTCCTAAGGGCAAGAAAGATACTGTCTTTCTTTCATCTCCCAAGGTCATCCACATACCCCATTACACATATTTTCTTAGGTTTGTGAACTTACTAAAAAGAAATACATGTTGTTTCATATTCTCCCAGTGAACAATCTTTCCATCATTCCAGTAGTGAAAGAATGACATGCAGGAAGCACCCATTGACAGAGGGGAAAGGTATTCTCAGTACACAATGGTCAAATGAAGTAAAGATGTTTTCATATGATAAAATAAATTACAATAAATGAACCTAATCACCTCACCTGAACTGATCCAAAGTTAGAAAACACTATTTTTGATAAATAGCAGGGAAAACAGTGGTTGCCTTGTGGCTGAGCTAAATGAGAAGAAATGATGGCCTGCCTTAGAAAACTGGTCTGGGGGCCTGTACTGACCCTGTATCCTTTTGAAGGAACCATCTCCTCTACTAAAAAGACAAGCAGATCATTAAGAATTTAATGAAAAGAACACAACAATATGCCAATGTAATTGTCAATCCTATTGGAAATTGGATTTTTGTTTGAGGTCAAAGTTTGATATAGTAGTTAATATTATGACAGATAATTGTGTCTAATACTTGAATTACTTTTTATTCATCATATGATCCCATAATGATCTTCCCTTAAGTAGAAATAAATAGATTGCAAAAAAAAAATTGCACACTATTATTAGTAACCAAATGCTTTTGAGGATTTTAAATTAATCCAATAGTAATGATAAAATGGATAAAAAAGTTGATAAAATAAATAAACAAATAAACAAACAAACAAACAAACAATCAAATACTCCAATCCCTGGCAGTGTCATGAGACGTATCGGGAGTTTTTTTCCTCTTTGATAAACTGTGTATGGTCATGGCCACAGACTGGGAGTTTGATAACCCTGGCCTTGTGATCAAACCAAGTTTTGAGAACAAATGCAAATACAGTACAATGTAACTTTATTCTGATGCTCACAGAATACTTCATCTCAGGCATACATAATTCCTCAATTCCTTTAATTGTAGTTTTTAATGAACCACTAAAATATAAACAACAATTGGATTGACATATTACATTCCCATTAAGATGTGAATTAGCATCTATGGTTTGGAAAATAAATTAAAATGCTTCAATAGCATGTTGATTCAGATTTCACTTCATTACATTTTGCTGTTTCTGAGCAAAAAAACCCACAATAGCTGAATAAAAAAGCAAACCTTGAAACACAGGCATGGTACAGCATCACACTACACATGTTTTATCAAAGAAAACAAGGCAGGATTATTACCCTGATTATTTTCTGTCTCACCATAAAATCTTCACTTCCTTTAAGTGAAGTTTCAAAAAATTATCCATTTAAACCACGGAAAATACTTATGTCACCATGGTGAGAGCTGTCAAAACTTTAAAGCCAAAGCTCTAAAATTTCACAGCAATTTCATTGCCAACAGGAAAGCAACAACACCACTTGGGGAATCACTTTAGGGGATCACTGTAGGGGGCATGCATAAGTGCACCAACGTGCCTACCTTCCCTGTCCTATTGTTTCTTTTTTCTTTTTCTTATATGTACCCATGTATTCATAACTATGTTTTTACTTATACTTATTATCTTGTAAGCAATTCACCAAAATAAATAAATAAAATAAAGAATTTACAGCAAGCTGAATGGTTCCCTCTCTGTATGAGGATGAATATAATGCATAAAACACACACACACACACGTCAGCCTTCAAGATTTTCTCCCTTTGCTTTGCATCTTTCGGCTGTCATAAGTAATCGGGGGGGGGGCAGGAGGAGGGTGGGATATGGTTATGGGAAGTGAGCTGGAGTGTTACAAACCAGAACTGTATAAGCTGGGGGGGGGGGTTAAATTCTTGCTTAGGCTTCTATCCTATGTTATGCACAGCTGCAAACTCTTTATCAAAATATGTCAAGTCAACAAACAGAGACCTTCATCACCACCTCAAGATGCCCACATGATGATATACACAACTTTTAATTGGATGAGTCAATTGAACTATTGGGGGTGGAATCGCTGCATCACTTTGTATATGTGATTTACGTGCCCATTTTCTCAGATTCAGAATTATTTTGTTGCTACCACTTGATTTCCAGTAAAATATATCTTTTCTCTGATTAATGGAGTCTAACTATTTCTTTCTTGTATTTTGAATGGAGCACCAGCTGACATTATTCTGAATCTCAATGTTACCAGCCCACCCAGAGAATTAATACGATTTTTTCTTCCGAGGGGGTCTGATCACAATGTCAAATCCAGCCAGCAACCAAGAAGACCTGGGAGTGACTGAGAACAAGATTCCCTGCTGTTAGAGACAGCAGGGGAAAGCTGACTTGTTAGCAGAATTAAGTCTTGGTGAAAAACCAGATGTAAAACCCAAATGGTCCCTGAGAATCAGCTGGAAGGATCCTGAGGAAAAGCCTTCCTCCAGGAGTGACCACATACCATCAGCGTGGAAGAGAGGAGCCATGGCTAGAGAAGGAAAGAAGAAAATTTTTTTACTAACTCAGCTATGCATCTTTTAAATGAAGCTATCAGAGAACCTCAAAGATCAAAGGTATAAGGGAGAGGAAGGGAAGGCAGCCCCAGCCGAAGAATCAGAGCAGCTACCCCCATAAATCAACCTGGGCTGGCGCAACAGACAGGCAGCAGTCCAGGCCCCCTGAGGGGGGAAGTAATTGCCAGAAGACATAGAACTCCAAAGGATGCCTCCATTGAAGTAAAATATGGTGGGGGGGGGGGGATCCAAGAAGTTAGGATTCTTCCTGGCACAAGTCTGGAGCCATATGGAGGAATATGGAGAGGATTTTTCCTCAGAAGCAGCCAAAGTTAGATGTGTTACAAGGCTCTGGAGGAACAGCTGCAAAGTGATGGTGACTTTGCATAATGATAATTCCCTCAGCTGATGAATTATGACATGTTTTATGACTGTGTTGTGGGCCAGGTTTGAAGATCCACTTGCTGAATGTATAGCCAGAATTAGGATGAAGACCATAAAATCAGGGCAGAGATCAGTGGCGACTACACCCAGGAATTTAGAGAGCTGGTGTGTCATATTCGAGGCTGGTCCCAGGAGGCCTGATAAAGCTTTTAAAGATGGGTTGAATGAAGATGTATATCAAAGCTGTATTGCCAGAAGAGACCCCAGTGAGCTGCAGCTGTGGTATTGTGCTGGCAGCAGAGGAGGAAATTGATCTGACCTGAAACAGATGCTGGGGGGATCCTTGGTTGAGCAAGTCCTCCCCCACCAGCCCTCGAGAAGCCTCAAAGGGAGGAATGGCAGCAAAATGCAAGACCACTGCATGCTTCCAATGTGGGAAGGAAGGTCATTGGGCTGCAGACTGCCGTGCCAATCTAGAGCCAAAGAGGGCACCAGGAGGAGGAAGAAACCTGAAAACCCCTCAGCAAAGCCTCAGAAAACAGCACTTAAAGTGGAGGATGTTGTGGAGATCACCCTTCAAAAGGAGAGAGCTGGTACTCCAACTCTTCTGAAAAGAATGAACTGATATGGAAGACGACTCACTGTAAGTCCAAACAAGGGACCTATGACCATTCAGTGAGATTAAGGGTACCCATGTCGGGAGCCAAAGGGGAAATGCTGGCCTTGTTAGACTCTGGGTGCACAAGGTGCATAATCAGTTCAGAGGTAGAAGACAAAATGGGCTTAAGGCTAAAGACTTTAAAAATGCCCATAGCCTTTTGCCATCTGGATGGATCAGCAGCTGGGGGCAGCCCTGCACATTTCATCACGGAACCAGTAGAAATGATGATGGGGAAGCATAGAAAGACTTTGTGTTTTATTGTGGCCCCTGGGATGGAACGCCCCTTAATACTGGGTTTGCCCTGGCTCTTCCACGTTGATTGGAAGGGATCATTGCGCATACGTACTGACCAATGCCCAGAAGGGAAGGGGCAATCTTAACCAAAACTCAAGAATCCCACTGAGCTGGCCTCCACTGGTACCGAGAGTCTGAGGGGGGGAAGGAGAAAATTCCAGATGAATATTGGGACCAACTCAGGTTGATCCCCTTGTGCCATTGTTAACTGAAGGTAAACAACATTCTGAAGTTAAAGAAATTTTGGATTCTCAAAAACAAAGGAGTCAACTCCAATATTTTGTTGTTTGGAAATATTTTCCTCCTTCCCAGTCTGAATGGGTGAATGAGAAGGATTTTAGAGCTCCTAAGCTTATCAAGGCATTTCATACTAAATATCCTGATAAACCCTAACAAATAGTATTATGGTGTTACACATATATTTTCTGTTATCTTCTATTTTTATATTTTCTAGGACTAACGTCTCTTTTGTAGGAGGGCTGAAAGTCAGCCTTCAAGATTTTCTCCCTTTGCTTTGCATCTTTTGGCTGCCATAAGTAAAGGGGGGAGGAGGGGGGATATGGTTATGGGAAGTGAGCTGGAGGTGTTACCAGAACTATATAAGCTGGGGGGGGGGCAGATTCTTGCATAGGCTTCTATCCTATGCATTGCACAGCTGCAAACTCTTTATCAAACTATGTCAAGGTCAACGGACAAAGGCCTCATCACCACCTGGAGATGCCCACATGATGATATATGCAACTTTTAATTGGATGGGCCAATTGAACTATTGGGGGTGGGAATGTTGCCATAACTTTGTATATGCGATTTATGTGCCCATTTTCTCAGATTCAGAATTCTTTTGTTACTACCACTTGATTTCCAGTAAAAGATATCTTTTCTCTGATTAATGTAGTCTATTTCTTTCTTGGATTTTCATTGGAGCACCAGCTGACACTTCCCATTCAAAGCATCAAGATCACTTTTAGATCCGTTTATGCTTTCAAAATGATGATAGTGTCAACCTCATTTACAGCAGGTGGGGCCCCATTATCTTTGTGTCTAGATATATGTGTGCATTCTCGTGTGTCTTCAAGTCAGTCTTGACTCCTGGTAATTGCCTGGACAAGTCCATGCAGTTTTTTTTTAATCAGCAATTTTGCAAGTGATTTGCCATTGCCCACTTTCAAGGGTTAGAAAAAAAGATTTGGCACAAAATCATCCGGCAGGTTTTCCATGTAAGGCGGGCCGAGAAACCACAGTTTCCTTGATTTTAATTTTGATAACTTAAATACTTCCAAACTGGCTTTAATCTACTTTAACATCCACATCATCTATATATTTTATATATCTTAACTAAATTGGAATACTTTTATTTTTCTACCACTGAATAGAAATCCGGTCTGGCCTGAAGGCCTTTCTGAATTTCACTATTTCAATAGTATCAATATTTTATTTAAACTTTAAAATGTGGCTAAATTTGCTGAAATGGTATCCAATGTTTTTGGAAAGTTTATTCCAATTAAAAATCTTATCTATCTACTCAATGTAGATGTTAGTATATAAACTTGAGTAAAACTCCATAAACTCAGACATAATCACTTTATACTCCTTCTGAATCTCTTAGACATTATAATTCTTGCTGTCTGTTCCAATGAACATATTTAGTACTTTTTGACAAATATTCTGTGCTCAATTCATATAAGCAATCAAATTCCAAATCAATGGAACTCAGGATGTAGTACACTTCTATATTATGATTTGAAACATAAATATTATGTGCTTCCTTTACGTCCTTTTTAAAGTTTCTATGATATAATTATTTTGTTTTCTGTCCTATGATCTTACCACAAGAGCTAACTTACAGACTGAAGAGTTTTATATTTATTAACTAAGAACACTTAGACTTATATTATACCACTTCATAGTGTTTTACAGCCCTCTCTAAGCAATTTACAAAGTCAGCATATGGCCTCCAACAATCTGGGTCTTCATTTTACTGATTTCGGAAGAATGGAAGACTGAGCCAGTCAGGATCAAAGTCCTGGCAGTCGGCAGAGTCAGCCTGCAATACTGCATTCTAACCACTGTGGTTAGAAAATGAAGAGACAATGAAATTGTTTACAGTTGTGATGAGGATAGAAAGTGTTTGTTTTTGTTTTTTCCTGTTAGTTTTTTGTTATCTTTTATTATTGTACTTTGACTTTTAATAAAAAATATATTGGGTTTTCTTTTTAAAGATACTAAAATATTTTTTCTTTGTATACCTATAACATTTTGCAGTAATCTGTAATTTAAAAATAACCAGTTTGTACAAAAAACCCTGATACAGAAATAAGATTAAAAACTCATGAAATATAAAACATAAAAAAGTCCACTTCAATCATTGTCTTCCCAGCTGGAAGAATTATACAACTGTTTTTAAAACTCACATTCTACACAATTTCTATATCTTGTTATTCTATCCAAGAAAATTCTAGGAAAGAAATTATACAAAGGGACTAAGAACTATTGTCCACAAGAGAGAATTATGGATTGATAAAACATATATTTGGATGTTGACTTAAACTTATAGTGAAATGAGCCTAGAATCACTTAAAATATAGCTTCAAGCTACAATAAATCAGGCCAGGCCTCCCTTGATTAAATAGCTAGGAGATGAAAACCCATAATATTTAGATCAAATTGCTTGTGAAAATTAATAAATGTGAACCTAATTATTGAATGACAGAATATCACAGTTGATGCAGCCACACATTCACTTGAGCAATATTCATGACAAGAAAACTATATAGCTAGGAGGTAATAATTCACTGTAATAAATTAGAGAATCATAGAAGCAAACTTCATTGTGTCATTTGTCTCTTTTCATCTCATATGACACAACATTTCATGATTTCCTATTGAAAATATATGCTTTTTGTTGCATGAAATATTTATGGACATTTACAGTACTTTGTTACTCACTGTAGCCTTTTTCCTATTCTCTCACTTATATTTTCTCATTATTATATGGGAAAATATTTGTTAATAAATTTGAAGAGAATCAGTGTTAAGATTTATTCAGTTATGAAATGAAATACCGAGTTCTGTAAAGCCTGGACAGTTGCTACTCAGACACTACTTACAGTTGCTTATTTTTAGTTTACTCAAAGTAGCATGATATTTGTTGAAGCGCAGGAAATCAGGAGACAGGAGACCAGCGTAACTTCAGCTCTTTATTCAAGGTATAGAGCTGAGTAGCCTTTAGCGAGCTGCAGCAGCTCTTCTTATAGAGCTAGCCGGCGGCTCTCACCCAATGACAGCTTTCTGAATCTCCCGCGATCGGTTTGTCCAATCACGGGAGATTCCTTACTAACCAATCACCATCTTGCATCTCGGCCAATCACAGTGAAGTTCGTTTCAGCCAATCAGGTTAGGGTATTACAAGTATGTTAATATGTAACAACATTGAAACAGTAAAACATTTTGGTTATCTGCTCTGGAAAAAATTCCACATTATTGGAATGGAGGCCTGTTGTTATATCAATTATCCATGTATGCTTTACAATAATGGAACAGATTATAAAATTAAAATTGTGAATAGAAAGATGAAGGTTGTATCTAATTGATAGAAGCAATGTATGAGTGTTTCGATTAGCCTAATAAGTGTTTCAGTGTAATTAAAGAAGACCGTTTCATTTAATTTTCTAACATGGCTTTTGCAAGTTAATTTTTTATACAGTATGACTGAACATGATTATATATTTGTACATAATCATGAACAGTTTTCAGAACCTGTCCACTAAAGTACAATTAAAGAATCTCTTTTCATAAATTAGATATTTTTGTCTTGCCTACATTTACCATCACAAACATAAACCTTTTGATACAGAGAAAGACTGTGTTTAAATTAAAGCAGATGAATGTTCATCTCTTTTTTTTTCTCTTCACCCTTTTGCTGATGCTATTGTGCTATATAGCAGGATGAACACATACACACACTGCATAACATTTCCCCTAACATTTGCTTCATGCTAAATTGTTGAATCAATTGCCAGAAGAAAATCAGTTTGAAATAGATCAGAGTTGTTCTGCATACAACAATTTGTGTAACAATTTACAGAAGGAAAAGAAAAAGAAAGAAAAAAGGAAGTGGAGAAAGAGAGATGGGGGGAGGGATAGAAGGAAGGAAGGAGGGAGGGAGAGAGAGAGAGAGAGAGAGAGAGAGAGAGACAGAGCTGTATGAAAGTGGAGACTATTACAGCATCCCCATGGTCACATGATTTACACTGAGATGCTCGACAACTGGTTTATCTTTATGATGGTTGTCCTGGGTCATGGATCCCTTTTTGTGATCTTCTAGCAAGCAAAGTTAATGGGGAAGCCAGATTCACTTAACAACCATTTTACTAATCTAACAACTTAGTTATTCAATTAGCAACTATTCAAGAAAAGTCTGTAAATGGAGCAAAACTCACTTAACAACTATCTTGCTTAGCAACAGAAATTTTGGGCTCAATTGTGGTCATAAGTCGATGACTATCTGTATTTCCAAGTTTACAGTAATTTGCAGTAGTTTTCTTCCAGTTAAAAAACACACATGCAAAGAGCTGTCATTTGAATTTGAAACACAATGATAATATTACCTCTTTATCTGTTTTTCTCCAAAATTTAGTTTATTAGTAAGGAAGTATGCAGTTATTGCTGGTTCCCAGTATATTTACATTTATTTTCTTTGTCCACTGTCTACTATTTTTACATTATATTTTCATTAACAATTTGGATGTTTATATATTTTTTAAACAAAATTCTGTCAAAACACACATTTCTGAATTCTGTTTCCAATAAACTATTTAAACTACTTAAAAGTATATTTCATTTCCCTGAAGCACATTTAAAATTTTCAACTTGTACAGATCAAAATCTAATAAGAATATGTTATTAAGGTAACCAAATGCGATGACCAAATTTAAATAATGTTTACATTATGACAGCTTTCAAGTTTCTTCAACCAAGGCAATCTCCAACATTGTAAAATATCATTAAACCAAAGAAAGCTTTACTGTAGGTTTTTTTTTCCCCAGCATTTTACTGATTCAGTCCTTGATTTGGTAGCTAACAGGAAAAAAATGTCAATGTAATTTCTTGCATACCAGCCTTGGGAAATATGTCTTGGGAAATATTGACAATAAAGCTATAGTATGACTAAGTACCATGGACTGTTCAGTAATTTTCTCCATTACTCAAAAGCTTTCAGTCAAAATGAATTATTTCATGGGCATTGCCATCAAAAATGGTAATAAACACAATGTAATTAGAAGTCATCTTCTTCAATCTAAAAGGTTTTTATTGACATAATGAATTCTAAAAGTGTTTAGTATTTTAGGGAAGGACAACATTCTGATAGTTGAGGACACTTATTTTATTTTTAGGAACAATTTTTTTGAGGATTTTTATTTGTCTTTGTTTAATTTGTTTTTGGTAAACTTAATCTAAAATAGAACTCTGCATTTTTTCATTTTTTCCCCCAACTGTATGTCTCATGGAGTCCTTGGTGCTATCTGAGCTTGGCTATTTCCTTGAAGATATTTCATTACCCAGTCAGGTAACTGATGATGCACAGAGAATATAGGTGTGATGAGCAGTATAGAAATGTGATGAATAAACAAAGAAACAAATGATGTTACCAAGTTGGATGACAACAATTAGGCTGAGCAGGCAACAACAGGCTAAAAAAGGTACATCATGTAAAAATACAGCATGATTCAAGGAATAAAATCACTATTACAAATAAATGGAAAACAATGAAGATTAATGATAGATGAATTACTATTTTGCAATCACGGCTATATTTGTATGTGGTCATTTCAACATTAATAGGTGATTACTTAAAGACAGTGGTATGGAGATTCATGGTTAAATATAAGTAATAACCCTCCCACAAAAAAATGGATTATGTGGACCCTTATCAGTCAGGACTTAGACCTGGGTCCAAAATGGCACTGATCGTTGTTGTGGATGAGCTCTGGTGGGAATGGGATGGAAGGGGGTAGCATATTCATCTATATTCTCAAACTCTCAGTGACTGCAGTATTCTTCTGGATTAACTCTTAGAATTGTGTGTGGCTGGCATTATATTGCACTGGTTTTCTTCCTTTCTTGGGGATGATTCCAGTCTGTTTTGATCGGGCAAGACAGATTCAGCCCATGGTACCTGCTTTGTGGGATGCCACAGATTCTATTCTCTCCCCTCTCCTGTTCAACATTTACATGAGGCCACAGGCTGAGGTTATATCACAACATAGACCAAAGTATTATTACTGTGCTATCATTAGGTGTACATCTCAAACTATGGGCTATGGAGATAATGTCACAGTTTCTGGAGGTTTGAATGGAATACAATAGGTTTCAGTTCAACATTTGCAAGACTGGCTTTAGATCCCAGGGCTCTTCGGTTCTGAAGATTTTCTATTTCTGAATAGTTCAAACAGAACCAGTATACAATCTGGGTGCTGGATATGGAAAAATATGAAATAGAACCAGATGCACAATTTGGTGATCCTTCTGGACTCACAACTCCTGTTTGAAAGACAGTTGGCAGTTTTGGCCAATATATTTTTTGTCCAACTTTATATTGTGCATCTACTGTGCCTTATCCTAAAGCTGAAAGTGTTGCTCACAATCACTCATGCTCTAGTCATCTCCCGAATGGACTAGTGCAATATTTTATACATGGGCTACTCCTGAAGAGCATATTGAAGCTACAGTTGCTACAGGCAGTTGATTGGTGCACATTGCACCTATGCTGTGCAAATTGCATTGGTTGTTAGTTTGATTCCAGTTATAATTGAAGATGTGGGTGTAACATATAAAGCCATTCATGGAATGAGGCCAGGTTACTTGAGGGACAGTCTTTACCGATCATTTCTACCCATCTACTGAATCTGGAAGAGGAAACATTATCTGAGTTTAGTCCATTAAGGAGTGTCATTTGATGAGGCTCAAGAGAAAACATTTCCTGCCATGGCATTATCCTTTGGTATATTATGCCCCAGACATCAGATTGACCTCAATTTTGTAAGTCTTCCATAAGATCTAAAATACCTGGTTTTGTAAGGGATACAGGTGAGTACATGTGTTGGCTATGTTAATTGTTATGGATAGATTTGTTTCATTGCTCTGCTGTTTTATGTGTTTATTTGTTTTACACATACACACACATCATTGTTAGCCCAGAGTCATTCATTGGTAGCCCAGAGTCATTAACCTGAGGTGGCAACCACATTAATTGATTAATTGACTGAATGAGCAAATGAGATTTTTAGATGTTTTATACATTTCAATACCCACACATAAATGGTTGCAATCTTTACTATATAATATGATTGATCTAAATACCAATTCATTATATCTAAACACCAATTCAACATTCCATATTATGCCTAATGCAAAAAACACTAAAATTAAATTTTCCAATAATTCTTAATTTCAGTTCGTTTCAAATTCAGGGTTCAACCGGCAAGAATAAGTAAAATATTTCACCAGATAAGTACAAATAAGTAAAAACCCACTGGTAGACTATATTTGTACAAATAAGTAAAAACCCACTGTTAGACTATATATGTGTTGCAAGATAGATTTTTAATTGATTGATGATGTAGCTATTCCTATTCCCCATATGGGGGAGGGAGAGAGAAAGAAAGAAGAGAGAGATAAACAGTAGACTCTATTAACAAGATGAATTCATGTTAGATTTCGCTGTCAATCACTTGACATTTTTGGTGAAAATTATTATAATAAAATAATAATAAGCACTGGATTTAACCAACAAACACCGAAATCCGAAGCCTTCTGTCTAATCCGAAGCCTTTGGAAAATATACTCTGAATGTAGTCTTTATTCCATGTAGCAGCATTCCTTAAAGTTTCAACACAACACAACGGTGCAAGGTCTGTAATGGGTTATTAAAAATGCGACACCTTTAAATGTCTATTGCCCATTGATTTAAAAAAAATCCAAACTTAGGCACTTATTTTATGTTGATCCATTTGTTGAAAATGGCTGTGCCTAGCTGGTAGGATATAGCTGGTAGGATATCAGTAGCTATTGAAACACTGCTAGGTGATTTATATATTTCTAAATGTCTAAATCTCTGGCATAGTAGAAGGAATACATATACACACACATACACACAAACTTTGATATGCATATTTATCAGCATAAAAATGCAAGTGCTTGTGCTAACTGAAGGCAAAATAACATGCATTAAATATTAATAATGCTTATATTTATATAATTAAAAAAGTAATCTTTCATATCAATACTTAAAATGCAAAAAAAAAAAATATTCCCATGTCCTACCATCTGCCATTCTCACCCCCCCATGCCCAGAAAATATTTGCTATTTGTAGCAGTCACTGTTTTAGAAAACAAATCTGCCAAGCAATTGGAACCATGGGAAGGGGGGAATAGAAATGAGTGAAGGCTCTGCTGTTGGTTTGCATTCCAAAAGGCTATTGAGGATCACAAATGTTAATAAGCTTGTTGGGAGCCTAATTTGTTCATGACTACAGTAACTCAGTAGGAGATAGATCAAATGACCACAAGGACCAATCCAAAACCAAAGCTTAGCAGAACATTTTTTAATTGTTATTGTTATTTCCAACCCACTAGAATGTTGGAAATAATTTATAGAAAGCATTTTCTCTCTCTCTTTTCAGCACAATCCTTCTTTTAAAAAAATGAATAGAATGGGATCAAATTTTTGATAAGGAAAGAAGCCAGCAAAAGAGAAATCAAGTCTGAAAATGGATTGGATCAAGCCAAGAGCTGTAAAGGAAAAGAAAAATCTGGAAGTTGCTCATAATGTTGCTGCTGACTCTGTTCTAAGCCTACGCTGTACACTGTCCAAAGTTACATTTTGTGATATAGGCAGCTTTGTAAACACAATGAATAAATAAATTCTCTTTTCTCATTTATCATATAATACAGAACAGATCCATTGCCATCTGCCTTGTGTTCCCAATGCACAAATAGATACAAATAACATAGATTCTATGTTGGGAATAGGAATCAAGGAAAAAAGATATACAGAGGTGCAAAATACTACTTAATTACAGAACCATGCTCTATGTGCTTTCTAAACCTTATTTTTTAAAAAATGAATATTGTCCTTTCACAGGATATTGTTCTTTACAGCCTACTCAATACTGGTGCTGTGTGGATAAGCTCTCATGCATTTCTATTGTAGTTCTTATTCTCTCTGATGAAGGATAGCTTGCTTCAAAATGATGCTCTTATAACAGCTAGCAAGGAAGTGGTGAAAGGGTGTGTGTAAAGGTCCATCATTCTTGACCTTTTTGAACCCACCTTGGTTTCCCAAATTTCAAAATTATTCTAAAGGAAAGGCATAAAGATTAAACTTTTCACCTCAGGTGGGGAAACGTGAACAGCCAGGGCCACTATATATTGAAGAAAATAGACATAATAAAAAGAAGCAACAATACTAGTAGTTTGCAAATAAGATAAGGAAACAAGAAGAAAGAAAACTTCAAAGAAATTGTTAAATGATTCCTCAACATATATGAAAGCTTCAAAGTGAATATAAAAATAAGCTCTCAACCCTAGCACTTCACCAGACATTTTGTAATTCTATTCCATCTTTTATGAAACTGCATGAGTAAAAACTTCTGAACTTTGCTGTCCAGCAGACAAGATCTGATTTTATCCATTTTAGGCATACATTTATCTACTTTCTACTGTCATGAGCTCCAAGAGAAACTATTTGCATGTCATGAGATATGCATGAATATACAAAACAATTATATGGTAAAATTTGTATATTTTTCTGAATTATAAAATATATTTTGCAACTAAAACATCATTGAAGTATATTAGGAAAATATGTATATAAAGTGCTTGAATTATTGAAATGTGCATAGAAAATATATTAGAGGAGCACCAATAAAATGCACATATTGGAATAATGCACATAAAATGCATGTCTACTTTTAAGAATCTTTAAATAGAAAACAGCAGAGTCTTTGCAAATCATAATGAAGTTCATTTCCACTTCTTTTCACTTTATCCAACTAAACATTCTTCATAGTTTAATGGAACTGCTTGATGGAATAATGGATGAATAAACTTGTAAGATTAAAAAAGGGCTGGACCTCTATGATCACATAAAATAAAATAAGGCATTGTATTTCAAGATGGTACCATTATCTACAAAGAAGTTGTATGATACAATTGTGTTCTAAATTTCCATAGTATTCAGAGAGTTTTCTTCCTAAAAAGTATAGGAAATCAAAGTTAAGAAATCTTTACTTTTACCACCAATACACTTTGAAACTTAGAAAAAAATATGCTATAATATGGATAAGAAACAAAGATATTCACAATAGTAACAATGAAAATAGTGATCATTTAACAGATCAATGTGTTTATAATTAAGATATAATTAAAAAAATATGAAATGTATAAAATGAAAATGAAGTCCAACTTACTTTGAATTCTATCTATTCTTAACTTCTGCTAATTTCTTGAACATTAGTAGTTCAGATTCTTGTAGAGAGCTTAAACTTATAATAAATCTTTATACATATTTGAACTCCCTGCATCTCATTTCCCTAGTGCTTGGTATTAATTATATCAATAGGTTTAAACATGCACTGGGTTATGATGCATCAGTATAAAAGCAATTCCACAATTGTTTTGTTTTAATGTTATCTAGTGTGCACGTCATGTTCTCTTACTTTTCTCATGATCTTTCTAAAGTTAATGGTTTACCAATTTTTCACTTCTTTTGTAACTTAAAAAGAAATGTCAATGAAATTTCTTGAAATTTTCGTATGTGGGAGTACATAAATTAAAACCTCACTCTGAGGTCTTCAGAAAAAGGCAGAAGGGAAGGAAGTGCCTAAAAGACAAACATAAATATGCTGTTCCTCAAAATGTTTCAAAAAGAAAAAGAAAAAGAAAAAAAAGGACAACTCCCAGCCAAATAATACTACATAAATAACAATGGTTAAGTAAAATGTCTGCATTCTAAATTTAATACAACTGTAGAAAAACAATATGTAATGGACGTATAAGTTATTACAAAGCTCTGTCACATCAAACACTTATTATTATTACTGTTTGGAATTTTGTTCTGTTTTTTGCCTATTGTGCAATGTTAGATTAAAAAAAAAAAAAGAAATGTGAGCCCAAATGCTAATAAGTATGAATNTTTTTTGCCTATTGTGCAATGTTAGATTAAAAAAAAAAAAAGAAATGTGAGCCCAAATGCTAATAAGTATGAATGGATAATGGCAGATTTATTAACATGTTTTTGTTTTTAGATTTCTCCCTGCATTTAGAAATCTGCTGGCAAACTGATAACCAGTTGGCTGACAGCAATCCTTCTGCAACTATTACCTTCAGCTATTTTCTCCTTTATTCTTCAGCCAAAGTGCAACATGTTTTCAGCTTTCTTTTATAAACAATTTAACATGAAGCTCATGCATTTTTTCCTTGGAGACATATGTGTTCCTGATACAGCTATAGCTTATAGATCTTTTATGCACATCTTTTGAGAAGTGTTTATTGGAATTAGAATGAAAACAAAACCAGGTCATAATGAAGTATCACAGCAGGAGTCATATAGCTGACCTTACCTGATCTGGAAAAAGCTAAGCAAACTCAGAAGGAGTTAGTATTTATGTGGAAGACAACCAGCAAATTCTAGGATGCTAGGCTTCAGTGGGACTGGGATGTTTCAAACAAAAATAAATTAAAAACAAGCACAAATCCCAGAAGGATGTAATAAAAATCACCCCTGTTTTGTATTACACATATATTTTCATCTTTTGTTTTTTTTTCTTCCTTTTAATCCTTAATTTAATATTTCACATTGGGAACTTCTGGTCTTCCCTTCTATGTATATCTACAAAAAAAACTGATTTTTTAAATAAAACTCACTCCAGATATTGATCAAGTATGTCATTATACCCCAAGCTTATATATCATATAAAGATTATAGTCAATACATTAAATGAAAGAAAAATAAGGAACATTACTTTTTATTGCATTTCTTTTTCTTCTTTTCTATTTCATCTTTTTAAAAAGGCATCATAGATGTTCTTTATTTGAAAAGAAAAGGAAATATAATTTGACCTTCTGTGATCTTGAAATATTTAAGTAATATTGCATTATACAGAATTTTTATGATAAGAAAACAAGTGAAGGTTGTATAAACCTTTCGGAATTCACATCACCTATTTTTGAAAGAATTTATATTTTTAATCATTTCAAAGAATTCCTGCTAGAAAAAGCAAAGATATATTTCAAATAAGGGTTTTCCTTTTTTTTTTAATTATAATGTTCTGTGGATCAATTTTATTGCAGGATCCAATCTGGATCGGTCACCAGGACCAGTTGTTTTATCTTCTGAGCTGGAGCCCATTCTCAAGGAACTTTTCTCTGGCAGAGAAAAAAAAAGTTAAGAAAAAAAAGAGGAAAGAAGGCATCCTTGAGAATTTTCACATTGCTTCCTAATAGGCAAAGAAATAATTCTACTTATAGTGAATGTTAGGATTATGATATCAAATTTTAGTCATATCAACCCACACCCAACTTGTATAGCTAAAAATCTGTAGAGATTCTCAGTCATCCAGATTATGATTGTCCCAAAATGGTTGTCTCTTAGATGAGAAGTGAAACATCATCAAAAGAAAAAAAAACAAGAAAGTGCAATTGCCTCCTGAAAAAGCACCTTTGGGACAATGATGACTTAGATGACTGAGAATCTCCACAGAATTTTAGCTATACAATTTTGGATAAACACCCCAGTGATGGAATTCAATTTTTTTAAACTACCGGTTCTGTGGTAGGCGTGGCAGAGGAAGGATACTGTAAAATCTACAGTCAGAGGTGGTATTTGCCGGTTCTGCGAACTACTCAAAATTTCTGCTACTGGTTTTCCAGAAGTGATCAGAACCTGCTCAATATCATCTCTGGAACACCCTTTGAATGGTGTGAGAGCAGGAATGGATTTCAGGAGGAAAAATTGCAGACTATAGGAACCAGAAGCACCACTCAGGTTCCATGACCCTCTAAAAGAATGTAATTTACCAGCTGTCTGCAAGGAATATAAATCCTTCCATTGATATTACTATCCTGTCAGCTGAAGAAGCTTCTTGGTGAGAAGAGAAATGTCTTCAAAAGAAAAGAACAAGGAAGTCCGGTTGCCTCCTGGGCCAACCATGACATGGATGACAGAATCTATAGATTTTTGAATTATTGAATCAATGTTGTAGAATCTTGTTTTGATAAATCAATAGGCTAAGATCCGAAAGAATGTTAAATTAGTATTGCATGATCTTAAAATACAATTCAAGAAAAGAATCTTGAATTTACTGGACATCTCAAAAGATGTGTAACAAGACTATTATGCAAGTGTTGAAAGTTACTCTAGTTCATATATTTGGCTTATTCTGTACTTATAGATTGCTTTAATATTAACAAAGTTGAAAACACACTCTTAGGAAAATAAAGATTAAATATGTAAATGCAATATAAATTATATTGTACATAGTTTGAATCCATCACATTTTGGCAAGGTTGCGAGGTCTTGTTACTGTTTGGCAGAGAAATTATGCTAGTGTCTGCTACTTCTACAGTAGGGTATAGCTGTTGTTTTGAAAACACCTGTGACAAATCTTTAATGCTCTTCTCATTCAACTTATTTTCAAAGAACATTAGTAGTCCATGCTAGCTTTATCAGATGCAATGGAAGGAATATTTAGAGTAACGTTTTTGCTTTAACAGATTTTCTACCGTGTTTCGTCAACAATACGGGCCGCCCCAATAGGAAGATCCAGCATGTTTTCTAGGCATAAAATGAAATTAAGCCCCTCCCCCCAAAGTTAGGCCTAGTTTAAACATGTGAACTTGGGGGGGAAGGCGGGGAGGGAACTTGCCATTAGGAGTGCCCCACAGGCAGCTACACCTCACCATCAGCTGCTCCTAACAGCCAATCATGGTGGAGCAAGATGGCTCCCTTACCCCTCCCTTACCTGGGTCAGCAGGTGGGCTGCGTCAGTGTGGACATCTGGCAGTGTTTCAGCTACTTCTCAGGCTTCCGTAGCTTCTACGGTTCCCACTGGTGTTGGCGCCTCTTTCACCAGCACCATCTCCAACAACAGCATCTTAGTCGCTCTTGCTTTTCCGCCGTCCCCATAACAACAGGAAAAAAAACATTTCATGGCACCTGGGAGTGCCACATTTTGGTTTAATCCTGAGTGGCTGGGTGAGCATGAGAAGAGCTGAGCAAGCATTTCTGCTGCTGCTACCCTTGGTGCTCCAGCCTCGGGCTCTGCAGGTTTGCAAAAGTCCTGGTGCACAGCCCATTCCTGCATTCCAAGTGCCCAGGCTGAGCTGCAGCTGTCCCTCTCTTGCCAGTGCTGTCTCCAACAACAGTGGCAGCAGCGGCGGGAACCATGGAAGTTATGGAAGTTGCTCCCCCACCTGAGAAGTTGCTGAAACACTTCCACGGTTCCCACTGCTGCTGCCATTGTTGTTGGAGACAGCTCTGGAGAGAGAGGGACAGCTGCAGCTCAGCCTGGGTGCTTCGAATGCACACCGGGACTTTTGCAAACTTGCAGAGCTGGAGCACCAAGGGTAGCAGCAGCAGAGACATTCGCTCGGCTCTTCTCACACCCACCCAGCTACTTGGGATTAAACCAAAATGCAGAGCACAGCGCTCCCAGGTACCTCAAAATGTTTTTTTTTTTCCCTGTCGTTACGGTGATGGGGGAAAAGCAGGAGCGACTCAGATGCTGTTGTTGGAGACAGTGCTGATGTGCAGGGGAGAAGAAATTAATTCACCCCCAAAAAGATGTCCTAGCCATTTTTTCAGGGCTCCAAAAGAAATCATGCCCTACCTTATTTTGTGAGAAACACAGTATGACAAAACTTAGTAAATTAGCTGAGTTTATTACTCTTTTTTTCCCCTCTATACCTCCACCTTCTCCTTCAATTATATCACAGTTTTCTTCCAAAACTCAAAACTATCATTTTTCTTCACCACCTAAAACCAACCATAGTCATTATACTTGAGTCTGTAGGAAACATCTATAGTACATTGCTGAAAATAAGAGGCATGGTTCTAAAAATACTGCAGAAAGACTGTTGTAGTTCTTAGCATAAAATTAACACTAAGAACATTAAGATTTCTTAAGCAGGTGATAACAAAAGAAATCAAGACATTGTTCAAAAACTCTTGGCTGAACAAAACAGAAAGGAAAAAAAAAGATATATATGTTAGCCATTACTTGTGTGTTCTTTTCATTTTTCCTAAGCTGTGCTATCCCTCCTCAACAGTTTACTTTTTGAAATAACTATTTGGATTTTTAGTTCTTTGGAACTTGTCTTTGCTTTTTTTTTTTTTTTGCTTGCTTTTTTTGCTTGGAAGTTAAATTTTTGCATTTGCTTTTTATATTACTTATCAAAATCTTACTTACTCATGAAACTAACTGCCTCCTATGTTACGATATGGAGCAGGTCAATAGCTGAAGGCCCTGTCACACTGCCCAACGGATGCAAAACGTTTGTAAAAAGGAAACAGCGGACAAGAAAAATGTTCCATCCGTTGTTATCCGCTCTCAAAAGGAGCAAAAATGTGCATAACCAGAATGGATAACACGGAAAGGAATGGACGGGGGGAGGACGCAGAGTGGATGGAAAGCGGATGCGGAACGGAAGCCCAGCGGATGGAAGTGGATGAGAGCGGATGGCACATCCGCAAGGCTTCCGGGGGACCTCAGCAAAGCAGACATGGAATGGATGAAGCGGATGCAGAGCGGACGCGGAACGGATGAAGCGGATGCACAGCAGATGCACAGCGGATGAAGCGGATGCAGAGCGGAAGCCTAGCGGATCCGAGCGTTAATTGCACATGAGGGAGAATGCATTGCATAAGCCCCGTGGATATAAAGGGGAAGCAGCTCGGAAGCAGGTCACCATTCAGAGGAAAGATCTGCTGCCGGACACATTGACTGCCTTGGCCTGCCCTGCCTGCATGCCTGCTTGCAAGCCTTGCTGCAAGCCTTGCTGCCAGCCTCCCTGCCAGCCTTGCTGTCTGCCTGCCTGCCAGCCTTGCTGCCAGCCTCCCTACAAGCCTTGCTGTCTGCCTGCCTGCCAGCCTTGATGGCAGCCTTGATGGCAGCCTTGCTGCCAGCCTGCCTTCCAGCCTCCCTGCAAGCCAGTCTGGCCTGCCAGCCTTCCTGCCAGCTTTCCTGCCAGCCTTTTGCTTGCCTGCCTGCCAGCCTTGGTGCCTGCCTGCCTGACAGCCTTGGTGCATGCCTGCCTGCAAGCCTTGGTGCCTGCCTGCCTGCAAGCCTTGGTGCCTGCCTGCCTGACAGGCTTCCTTCCAGCCTTGATGCCTGCCTTCCTGCCAGCCTTCCTGCCAGCCGTGGTGCCTGCCTGCCTGCCAGCCTTCCTGCCAGCCTTGGTGCCTGCCTGCCTGCCAGCTTCCTGCAAGCCTTGATGCATGCCTGCCTGCCAGCTTTGGTGCCTGCCTGCCTGCCAGCCTCCTGCCAGCCTTGGTGCCTGCCAGCCTCCCTGCCAGTCAGCAACCCCACAACCATGGGGAAGAACAGAAAGCCTCAGCCATCTGCTGCCAGCCCTGGCAAGAGGGACAGGGCCACCATCCTACCCCCGGCCCTCACTCTGCTTCTGCTGGGGCTTCTGTAGCACGGGCTCGCTCTTCTGGTGCTGGAGCTTCTGCTGCTTCTGCTTCTAGAGAAGCTGATGATGCTGCTTCTGGCGGTGGTGCTTCTGCTGTGCTTACTCTGCTGATGCTGCCACCCAATGGCGCTTCAGACAAGCACTCCAGCACCAGCCACCTCCACAGCACCTGGAGCCTTCACCCCTGAGACTGAGCACACCTCCGAGTGACCAAGAGGAGTGCCAGAGACTGGCTGGCTGGCTACCTGTGGACTTTATTTGGACCCTTGACTTGGGTCATTTTTCTTTTATAGCTTGTTGTTAAAAAAGTCTATTTTTGATTCACACACTTGCTTCATTTCTTTTTTTTTAATAAAGTCTTGGTGGAATCTTTTAGAAATGGTTTAAGACTTTGCTTCTTGTGGGATGGGTTAAGATAGCAGTGGATGGGCAGGGATACCTGTGGAATGAGCAGGGATAACTTTGGAATGGGA
>BHFT01053284.1:0-24733 GCA_004320025.1 Laticauda laticaudata | reverse complement strand
GTGTGTGTCGTGCAGTGTTAACTGCTCTAACATGCGAAGGCAAGATAACATGCTTCTTCTTCTATTTATAGCAGGATGCATGGAAGGCTGCACCAAAAGCATCCGATATACACTGCATCAAAGACAGCTGTCTACCTTTCAATGTTGTAGAAAGGACAGTAAATCTCTTAACACATTCCTGTGTACAGGATCTCTAATCATATACAGCCACCTTAACTCTCCTTGTCAAACTTTCCACATTTTTTTCATCTCACCATTTAAATCTGTTAGTAACCACCCCAATCTGTCACTGTTTAACTAAGCCCATCACTCGCCTCTGAGTTTCCAAACACTAGTTTATCTTCTTGGCCTGTGAAAGCGATCCAAACCAAAAACGCAAGTCACAGGAAAGACTGAATGTGCAAGGCATGTGAACTTAAACACTCTCAGGACAATATACCTTTCAACTGTCTTCTCTGTTAGCACCAGCGTTTGGTATACGGACGAGAGTTTGCTTCAGAAGAGAATGCAGGGAGGTTGGCTGCTGGTCCCAGGAAAGGCCAAGAGTGAATGCAGGGGACCATTGGGTCTTGCACACTCACGCATGAGGAAACTTACGAGGGCCAGCAGCACTAAATCTTCAAGGGGAAGATCTTAAAAGTGCTAAGCACATCAAATTGGCCCATTGGACTGACTGATACAGTTCTAGAAAATTTCCACAAGGGGAAGTGACAACAGTCAGAGAAGTGAAACCCAAAATAAATAAATAACATAAATAAAACTGAGAGAGCGCTGAATAAGGACCAGACCACTTTGATTGCCAGAGATCCTCCAGCAAAAGTAACCATGGTTGTCGTGCAATAGTCAGGGCCGCCCTAACTGGCTGCAGAGAGAAAACAAAAATAGGTTAGTATAATTAATACAGAATAGTATAGCTGAAAAAGACCTTACAGGTCTTCTAGTCCAACAACCTTGTGTCAACCAGAGGACTCACTTATACCATATCGAGACAATATGGTGTCCACTCTCTTCTTGAAAACCTCCAGTGATGAAGCAACTTACAAGTCTAAAGGCGAATCATTCCACTGATTGTTTCTCCCATCAAGAATTTTCTTTAGTTCATAGGGTATGGGATCTCTCTTTAGTAAGGAGTACCATCTGTTGCTTCTTGTGCCTGCCTCCAGATTGCTTTGGAGAGATAGGTTGACTCTCTTTCTTTGTGGCAGCCGCTCAATCACCCTCTACTTCCTTTCTTCTTTAGATAGCAGACCCAGTTCCTGCCAATTCTTCCCATTTTAGCCTCCCAGTCCCCGTGATTCATCTTTGCCTTGTTCTCTGTCTAGAGTACATCTTTTTTGTTACTTGTGATGAAACCAAAACTGGGATGTAGCGTGGGGTTCCTTACCAGAGCATTACAAAAGAATAGGGTTCCTAAATCCAGATGATCGAATTCTATTCCCTCCACTAAATGCGGCCCTACGGATTGCATTCGCTCTTTCTTGGCAGCGCAGCACACTGGAGAATTAGGTGAAGGAAGCAATGTTCAACAGTCCATCAGAAGTTCCCTCTATCCAAATTCATTTTTTTAAAATGAATAATATTGGATGGAGTGGCCATGATATTCTTCAGCATTCCAGCAATTACCAGAACCCATGAAAATGACTATGAATCTGATGATCAAAATATGTTTTTACCAAACTTTGAAGTGCAGCGACCAGAGTGAAAAAACAAACACACATACCATACCATTAGAAGCATCAAATCTGCAATGCCCGGCATGGGTGAGATTCTTCGTAGGTGGTGAAGATTGTTTTTATTGTGCCAGGGCTGTAGGGTTACATCAATTGCCTCCAGGCCTGTTGCTTTTAATCCAAAATTGTTATCTTAGGAAAAATAAGGAAATATAATATTAACTAAGAGACCTTCTATTGATAAGAACATAATAGTGTTCTTGATTATGGTGTGGGGGAAATTCTTTCACTGAGATATCCACCTTCACATCTATATTCATCTTTTTACAACTCCACTGGAGTATTTGGTGATTGTTTGTGGTTCTTCTGACTACAGTGAAGCCATATTTGTGCAATTTATAATTTCAGAGCAAACACTTACCAGCCAATGCATCCAAAGCTCATGCGTTTTTTCTAGCTATCCAGCCTTCTAAAAATGTTAAACTTTTATCACTATTACACTGAAGATAACCACCTTCCTTGCATGCTCTCCTCCTTTTAAAGAACCGAAGATGCGGGAGCACAGTTGTGAAAAATTGGCAGCTGAAGATCTCTCAACCTCATACATGTTATCAAAGCTAGAGGTCCACTGGCCGACGATGGAAAATGTATGAAAGGACCACAGCGGACAAGCAAATTTCAGCGGTGACTACATCTGTTGTTATCCCCCTCTCACAACAGTGCCCCAAATTTGCATAAAACAGAATGACAACACGGAAAGGACACGGACGGGTAGTACGTAGCGAGGCTCCCCATGCGCTAACGCTCGTCGTTGGAAAGCCTCGCAGCATGGACAGTGGATGGAAACAGAGACTCTCCCGCAGGCTTCCGTGAGGGGGAGACTTACGCAGAACGCCGACCGCCGTATACGGAAGGAGCGATCACACTGGATGCATCCAGCATCCTATAGAGATGCATAGCAGCATGCGTAGGCGATGCAAGCATTTCACGTGCGCATGTGGGGAGGATGAGAATTGGCATTCAGCTCCATGGATATAAAAGGAAGCAGCTCGCAAGCAGCAGCATTCAGAGGAAAGAACCTGCTGCCACAGATCTCTGAAAGAACCACCATGGCATCGCAAGTCAGGGAAGGAAAGAAAGTCTGTGCCTGACTTTCCTGCCAGCCCTTGCAAAGAAGAGAAACCATCCATCCCACCCCCTGCACTGACTCTGAAGCTGCGGCTGGCCTGCTGCTGCTGGTGCTGCTTCTGCCTGCTGCTGGTCTGCCTGTGCTTCTCTGGCTGCTGCTGCTGCTGCTTCTCCTGCTGTTGGCTCTGGTTCTGCGTTTGCCTTGCTTTCTCCTGCTGGTGCTCCTGGTGCTAGGCTGGTGCGTTTCTTGCATGGTGCTGCGTGTGTGCTGCTGGTGATGACGCAGCCCAAGCCCTCAAAGCCTGCTGGCTGAAGCCCTGAAGCCCCTGCCAGAGGAGGAGAGGACAGCAGGCCAAGTAGAGAGAGAAGAAAACAGTACTTCATTTGCGGAGACCATGAGGAGGAGGTCTGGAATGGAGGAGAAGGAGATACCTGTGGAGAAAGGGCCACAGCTCTATCGCAGCACACAGCAAGGAAGCAGGCAGCATTGGAGAGACAAGGCAGAGAGCCTGGCTACACTGTCGACGTACTTCCTGCGATGGTGGAAGCAATCGCCACATCCTTGTATTGGCAACCTGCAACCTGAACAGAAATCTGCCAACCTCTGTCAAGCTCATACTGATTGAGAGAATCTTAGTCATGGGCGTGCAGGCTGGTCCATGTGAGGAGTGAGATCCCGGCCACCAAGGAGCAGCCCTTCTGTTCAACCCTCTCCCTCAGACAGCCACAGAGAGCCAGCTCCTTTTCCAGCCAGAAGACAGCTATCCATTCCAGGCAGGTGTCTTTGAGGGCCCCATGGCAGAGACCCCCCGACAGCTCACCTCCCCATGCCACAGGATGCTCGAGATCCCCTGTCTCAAATTGGAGCAAGAAGAAGCAGCGCCAGGGAGACCAACCCAACGCCCACCCCAGCTCCACCCCTCCACAGAAAAGCAGGCAGAGAGCAACTGGAGGCAGGACAGCCACTGTTCCTGCTGAGATCATGGACAGCCATCAAGACAGCACAATCATTCCTCTCAGCTGGTCACAGCGACGTTGCCATCTCTAAACCGCAGCCCTCATCAAATATGTGAGCCAGACTCATGACTTCCCGAGGCCCGAGTACCAAGTATGAAGGAGGAAAATACACAGCACTGCTGCACACCCTCAGGCCCACTAACCTGCTCACGACCCACTCCAGGTCTGCTCCTCCACCCAGGTGAGTGTCCAGCCTTCCCACGGCTTTCAAACAGCTGCACCTACCAAGTCTGACTGAGTAAACCAGGACTTCCCACACGAGGCATCCCTTCCAGGTCCAGACGCCAGTACAATCGCATGCCACAGACGCCTCAACTGACCCAGCGTGCCAGACCAGACAGCCCACTCATCTCTCTTCCTCACACCACCACAGCCAGGCGCCTAACAGTAAACTTGTATCAGTCCTGTCGCCACTGCACATCCCAGCTGCTCTTGAGAGAAGCCTCTCAACCTCACGGGACTGAGTCCAGCTCTCTGAGAGCTTCCTCTGAACACCACCACCCCTGTTGTACCTCTCCCAGGCCAGATCGGTGCCAATGGTGCCTCAGACCAGCACTCAGACAACACGCAGGTATGGTGCCCCAATATGCCTCAGACCAGACTCCAGCAAACAGGCTAACCTCCTACGCAGTTCCCTGGACACCGCTCGGACGAGCGTGGAGGCACGGGATGGACATGCCCTCAGGTGACTGGAATAGATGCAGAACTGAGGTTCTGTACCTGTGGCCTTGATCTTTCGACTGCTAAGAGGACACATCGGTCATTTTGCGTAATAAATATACAGGTATGGAAGTTTAAAAGGTTGTGCGTACAAGGTTACTTTAAGAAGGTGCTAATAAAGTTATCGTTTCAGCTTCAACAATTTGCTTTGCATGTTTGGATTACTGGTCAAAGATAGTGTTGGCGTGGAATGTCAAAAAGGGAAGCTTTGGATGGCTGATGGGTAGGTAAGAGAGTGTGGGGATAGGGAGGGTTATGATGGAAGGGACGAATGTAGAGGAATGGTAAGGATAGCTGTGGGAGGGTAAAGGATAGCCTGTGGGATGGGTTAAGGATTGAGTTGTGGGATGTATAAGTTTAGCTGTGGATAGATAACCGTCAGTGCAAGCATAGTGGGACTGTATGTGGTCCACCTCCCAGCTGCCACCACATGGAGGCCCTTCTTTATACAATCAACATTTATTCATGACAACACCATTTCAAATAGAAACAAAAAACTCTTTATTAAATGGCGCCTATTCATTGTAGAGCCATCAACATTACATGGCACCATCTCATCAAGGTGATGAGACAGTCAAGAGGAAGCATCCTCAAGCATCTACCATCCTTCTTGCCATTCCAACTACTCCAGCCAGGAGTTCACCAGTGTGTGAGGGGGTTGCGCTGATTCTTCCTTCATGTGAAGCTTCTTGTTGGGGCTTGTTACATCCACAGGTCATCAGGTTTTGCCCTTGCTCCATTCACCAGGTTCCAATGGTCCCCATTGCTGCCTTGCTGAACGATTCACTAAGCGTTCTGCAACACTGTAGGTAGCGGTTGCGTGCCGCTATGGATTGTAGCAGACTGACAGTCACAAGCTTCACAATGCTCCTCACAGGTCGCTGGGTGATGCTTGCATGGTGTGTGAAAAGTACCGGTTGAACCTGTTGGCCACAGATGCCAAAGGCGTTCTCCCACACTGTTTGGCCCTGGACAGACCTGTAGTTGAAGGATCCTCTCTTCACGGGTGAGGTATCTGAACTGTGAGGGCTTTCATTCGGGGTAGGGTTCTGGAGGGAGAAGGCGTGCATCACCCGCGGATGGAGTGGAGCACGATGCTCTGTCTGTGTCGTTGGGATAAGGGGTCTGGATCGTAGGAGGAAACCCATGATGAGGTGCGTTCCAGCGCCTTGGTCACTTGGCATGTATCGGCTGCGTACAGAATACTGGCCGCAGTAGTGCTGCCAGCCTGAAGCAGTCGATCTGTACATGAACTGCTTGTAGTCACGGCATCAACCATGGCAAAGAGGATGATACTGAAAGAAGCCGCTTGTAGTTGTGATAAGAGCGACCGCTGAGATGAATAGGTGGCTTTGCAGGCCACGTGCTTTCCCATTCCAGTGCTCAACGGCAGGCTGTGGAACGTTCCACCTCTTAGCCAGCTGTGTCGGCAAGTTTCTCCAAGCTTCTTCAGTGGGCTGGACCCTGGAGGAGACTCTCAAGCGTTAGTTCTTCCGATGATGGCCTGCACCACTTCTCTAACCTCAGATGCTGATAGTGCTGTTGGTGGCACGCGCGTCCGAGTCATACTGCGCATGTTCTGTACGTTCAGGTGCCCAACGCCAGGGTGGCGCAGAGTCAGTGCCAACTTCAGGCGGTCCAGCTGGACGGAAGTTGGTGTTTGCCCTTAGAGTCAAGCTTCGATGCAACACATGGCTGGTTGGATCCTCATGAGTTGCGGAATGCACCGAGCGTCTTCCATTCCTCAGCCTCCACCTCATCAGCTTGTCATACATCCAAACTCCACTCTTTCTCCCGATCCATCTTCAGAGGTCATACGAGCCTGTGACGGTCTCCTGCTTCTCCTTGTTGTAGAAAGGTTGAACACATCTGAAAAGGCTTGGGTTCTGGTGGTCTGAATGGATGCAGCTACTATTAAGAGTGTGTGATGATCGAGGGTGGAGATTCAATGATGATGGATGGTGTGAGAGGCGAGCATAGGCAAGGCCTGAAGAGGTCTGCCACAACAGGGCTATCTGGAGTGGAAAGTGAGCAGATCCAGGTGATTTCCTCCCCTTTTTTATTGGACAATAGTCGAGGTTTTCGCGTCCCAGTATTACAAACTTGGTTGTCCGGGTTATGCTTTACTATCCGAGGATGCTGTTTTCCTTCGGTGCCATGCTGGCTAGTGCGTTCGCTCGTTGTATTGTATCCATGCTAGCTATCAGTGTGGTGTCGCTCATGTCTGCTGCGCCCTCTTTCTGCTTTCAGCTGCAGCGAGGATGTGAGAGGGGGTGCCAGAGTGAGGATGGCGAGAGGAGGTACAGCGGACGTGTTAATGGATGACAACGACGTAGAAGGATTGTTGCCCATCTCTCTCTCTTCCAGTCCCTTTTTTTTTCCTTCCGTTTTTTTATGTTGTTTTTTTTGGTTGTCTCAGAGAGATGGGAACAAATCTTCTACGAGGTCCGTTGTCATCCATTACACGTCCGCTGTATCCTCTCGGCATCTCTTGCCATCCCCTCAACTTCACTCGCTGCGGCTGAAAGCAGAAAGAGAGAGAAGCAAGAAGGATACATGAACATCCAGCACCAGGCACTTTCAGTAGCAGTGACATAGAAGGGATGAGCAGATTTGCAGCTCGGAGCTATAAGCCAGTTTCTACGCACGGACAAACAAGTTGTCATCGGACCCCCCGACAATTTCAATTAAACAAGGGAGGAAATCACCTGAGATCTCACTTTTCAGTCCAGTAGCCCTGATGTCAGACCTCTTCAAGCCTGCTCTTGCTCTTCCACATCATCCATTGATCTAACCACATGGATCATCAACACACTCCTTATAGTAGTGCCATCATTCAACACCAGAACCAAGCCCTCTCAGACCTGTTTCACCTTTTCTACACAAGGAGAAGAAGGAGACGTCACGAGCTGTCTGAGTCTGAAGATGATTGATCGGAGAAGAGTGGAGTTTGGGACTAGTATGACAAGCTTGTGGTGGAAAGCTGAGGATGAAGACCCTCGTGCAATTCCAGCACTTCATGAGGATGCCACAGCCCGATGTTTGTGAGGTTGACCAAGGCAAACACCAACTTCCGTCCAGCCTGGGACCCTGGCCTGAAGTTGGCACGGACATCTGCGCCACCTGGCCATCTGGGACCACGTACAGAAACATGCAGGTATGCTGAGCGGTGCCACACAGCACTATCAGCATTGAGGTTAGAGGAACGTGGTGCAGGCCGTTCATCGGTAGGAATAATGGAGGAGCTCCTCCAGTTTCCACCCTGGAAGAAGTGCGGAGGAATTGCAGAACAGTGGTATTTTCAGAGGATGGAAAGCGTTTCCCCACACGTTGGCCGGATGGATGGAAGACGTGGCTGCCAAGTCCACCCAAACTCAGGGTCCTCTTATCACAACCTACAAGGGCTTCTTCAGTATCACGCTCGTGTGCCATGGTTCGCCAGTGCTGAGGCTACAAAGTTCAGGTACTATCCGATGTTCAGGCTACTGGGCCGACTGTCAGATGCCCAGGATATACAATGCCAGGTGACCTCAGGATGGGCTGAACGGCGGAACGCTCATCATGGCTTTTCCAGATCCGAGACCCCCTACCCAACGACCACAACAAGATGTGCCTACTTCATCGTGGGTGATGACGCACTTTCTCCTCAGAACCTACCCCATGAAGACCTACAGTTCCAGATACCTCACCCGTGAAGAGAGATCTTCGACTACAGGCTGTCCAGGGCAAACGATGTGGAGAACGCCTTTGCATTCTGGCGCAAACTTTTCCAGGTAACTTTTCACCACCATGCAGCATCACCCAGCGACTGTGAGGAGCATTGGCGAAGCTTGCGGCATCCTGCACAATCTCATGCGCACCGTACCCCAGTGTTGCAGAACAGGGCTTGTGGGACTGTCACACAAGGCCAATGGGACATGGACCTGGTGAATGAGAGCAAGGCAAAACATACCACTGTGATGTACAAGGCCCCAACAGAGCTTCCCGTTAGCAATTAAGGAAGAATGCCAGCGCAACCTCCTCAAACACTGTGCAACTCCCTGGTGAGTAGTGGAATGGCAAGACAGGATGGTAGATTGCTTAATGGATGCTTCTTGAGCCTGTCTCATCACACTGATGCAGATGTGTGCCAGTGTATGGTTGAGGCGCTGTAGCGAATGAATAGGCATTAATAAAGAGTTTTGTTTAGTTTTGAAGGATGGTGTTGGAGTCCATGTATATTATAATAAAGGGCCCTATGTGTGCAGCTGGAGTGGGACCAATACAGTCCCACTATTAGCTTGCACTGGAGGTTTATCTATCCCACGCTAAAACTATATCCATTCCACACAACTGGATCGCGCGTTACCATCCCACAGCTAGTCGCGTACCCATCCCACACGGTATCCTTACCCATTCCACAGCGGTATCCTTACCAATCCCACACTCTCCTTTACCCCATCCCACAGCTTCCCTTACCCATCCCACAATCTATCCTTACCATATCCCAAAGCATGCAAAGGTTAACCTTTTTTGAAGTTTTTCACCAAACAGCGGTGTTAGTTAAGTAAATAAATATGACACCAAGTTGTTGAAGCAAGATACCCTTTATAACAACTGTCTTAAGTAAACACTGTATGACTTTATTACAAAAGCAAAAGACCAATTGTCTTTAAGCAAAGATAAGGCAAAACAGGTTAGAACCTCAGGTTCGGCAGCTATTTCTCCCAGTCACTCTGAGGGCAGTGTCCAGTAGGTCTGCAGCTGTCGGACGGCCAGGGAACTGTGGAGTAGCGTTGCGGAGTGCTGGTCATGAGCATCATTGGGCACCACTCTTGCTGTATGCTTGAGTGCGGCTGAGCACATTGGCACCATCTGCCCCGAGAGTACAACAGGGATGGTGTGTCAGGAAGCTCTCAGAGAGTTGACTCATCCGTGAGGTTGAGGGAGTTTTACCTCAAAGAGCTGGGATGTCAGCAAGGGACTGAAGACAGATTACTGTTAGGGGCTTGGCTGTGGGGGGAGGAAGGAGGAGTTTAGTGGGGCTTGTCTGGTTTCTGCAGCTGGTGCAGTGTGGAGGCGTCTGTGCATGGCGAGTGTACCTGGGTCTGACTGGGAGGGATGCCTCTGGGTGGGAAGTCCTGGGTAAACTCATAGACTTGGTAGGTGAGGAGGCTGTTGAAAGCCGTGAAGGGCTGGTTACATCACCTGGGGTGAGAGCAACCTGGAGGGGTCGGAGAAGGTTTAGCTGGCCTGGGGGTGGTGCAGCAGGCTGTGAGGTTTTTTCTCCTTGCATCACGTTGGTACTGGGCATCGGGCAGGTCCATGGGTCTGGACTCACATATTGGGATGAAGGGCTTGCGGTTTAGAGGTGCATATCGCTGTGGACCAGCTGAGAGAGAAGATGCTGTGCTGGTCTTGATGGTGTCCCGGATCTCCAGCAGGACAGTGTGCTCTGATCCCATCCAGTCTGGCCTCTCTGCTGCTTTCTGTGGAGGAGGAGCTGGGGTGGGGGTGGGTTGGTCTCTGGGCTGCTTGCTTCTTCTTGCTCCATTTGAGGACAGGGGATCCTCCCCATCCTGTGCATGGGGAGTGCAGGCTGCTCGGGGGTTCTCTTGCCATGGGGCCTCAAGACACCTGCTGGACATGGTACGCTGTCTCTGGCTGGAAAAGGAGTGGCTCTCTGTGGCTGTCTGAGGGAGAGGTTGACAAAGGGCTGCTCCTCGGGTGGCGGAATCTCAGCCCTCCAGGAAGCTGCACCCTGGCAGGACAGTAGATCGCCCAATCAGTCGAGCTTGACAGGGAGGCCGGTTGGACGCGAGATTTCTTCCAGTGCGCTTGCCATACACGTGTGCATGTCTATCCACCATCCCAGGAAGTACGTCTGATAGTGCTAGCCCAGGCTCTCTTGTCCTCTCCATGCTGCCCTGCTTCCTCTTGGTGTCGCGATAGAGCCTGTGGCCTTTTCCTACAGTTACTCATTCTCCTCAGCCATTCCAGCACCTCCTCCTCATGGTCTTCGGAAATCGAAGTCTGTTTTCTTCTCTTTCTCCTTGCCTTGCCTCTTCCTCCCTCTGCAGGGCTTCGGCCTTCAGCAGCAGGGTCGTTGAGGGCTTTGGGCTGGTCCATCACGCAGAGCAGCACAGCAGCACCAGCAAGAAAAGCACCAGTCAGCACCAGGAGCACAGCAGGGAAGCGCCAAGCGCAGAACAGCAGGCACCGCAGGAGAAGCGAGCACCGAAGCAGCGCAGGAGAAGACCAGCAGACCCAGCAGAGCAGGAGAAGCAGCACCAGCAGGCAGCAGCGAGGGAGGCAGCTTCAGGAGTCAGTTGCCAGGGGTGGGATGGTGGTATCTGATTCTTCTTGCCAGGGCTGGCAGGGTGAGGCGAAGAGCGTTGCTGGCTTCTTCCACTGACTTCGTCGAAGCCATGTGTTCTTTCAAGATTGTCGTGCAGCAGGTCTTTCCTCTGAAATGCTGATGCTTGCGAGCAGCATCCTTTATATCCTGAAGCTTGATGCAATTTCATCCTCCCACATGCGCGTGAGTGGTTTGCATCCGCTAACGCACTCTGCTATGACATCCTATGGCATCTTGATGCATCCATTGATCCGCTCCTTCCGCTACCGTCGGCCTTCGCTATTCTCTCCCGGAAGCCTGCGGATGTGTCATCTGTCTTTCCTTCCATTCCTCTGCTAGGCTGTCCTTACGAAACATCCGCTTACCATCCTCGCTACGTACTACCCCCGTCCGTTCCTTTCCGTTGTTGTCCATTCTGTTTATGCAAATTTGGGGCACTTTTGAGAGGGGATAACAACAGATGTAGTCACCCCTGAAATTTTGCTTGTCCGCTGTGTCCTTTTTTCATACATTTTGCATCCGTCGGCCAGTGTGACCTAGCCTTTGATAAACATGTATGAGGTTGAAATCTCAAGCTGACTTTCAAACTTGCTCCCATGCTTGGTTCTTTAAAAGAGGAGGCAGCAAGAAGGTGGTTATCTTCAGTGTATGTGATAAGTTACATTTTTAGAATGCTGGAATAAAAAAACGCATGAGCTTTGGATGCATTGGCTGGAAGTGTTTTGCTCTGAAATTATAAATTGCACAAATTGGCTTCACTGTAGTCAGCAGGAGAACCAAAACACACCAAAACTCCAGGTGGAGTTGTAAAAAAGATGAATAAGATGTGAAGGTGGAATATCTCAGTGAAAGAATTTCCCCCCACACCATAATCAAGACAACTATTATGTCTCTTATCAATAGAAGGTCTCTTAGTTAATATTTATTTTCCTTATTCCTTTTTCCTAGATAACAAATTTGGATTAAAAGCACAGCGCCTGGAGGCAATTGATGTAACCCTCAGCCTGGCACAAAAAAATCTTCACCACCACGAGAATCTCACCCATTGTCTCTGGGCATTGCAGATTTATGCTTCTAATGGTATGTATGTGTGTTTGTTTTCACTCTGGTCGCTGCACTTCAAAGTTTGGTACAAAACATATTTTGATCATCAGAATTCAGTAGTCAGTTTTCATGGGGTTCTGGTATTGCTTGGAATGCTGAGAACCTATCATGGCCACTCCATCCAAATATTCATTTTAAAAATGAATTGGATAGGGAACTCTGTGGACTGTTGGAACATTGCTTCCTTCACCTATTTCTCCAGTGTGCTGCCGCTGCCAAAAAAAGCGAATGCAATCCTAGGCCGCATTAGTGGAGGGATAGAATCTCGATCATCTGGAGTATTAGGACCACTTTGTAATGTCTTGGTAAGACCCACGCTACATCCAGTTTTGTTCATCACAATACAAAAAAAGATGACTCTAGACAGAGAACAACAAAGATGATCACGGGACTGGAGGCTAAAATGGGAACAATTGCAGGAACTGGGTCTGCCTAGTCTAAAGAAGAGAAGGAGTAGGGGTGATTTGAGCGGCTGCCACAAAGAAGAGAGAGTCAACCTATTCTCCAAAGCATCTGGAGGCAGGACAAGAAGCAACAGATGGTAGCTTATTAAAGAGAGATCCAACCTAGAACTAAAGAAAAATTTCTTGATGGCGAGAACAATCAGTGGAATGATTTGCCTTTAGAACTTGTAGTTGCTTCATCACTGGAGGTTTTCAAGAAGAGAGTGGACAGCCATTTGTCTCATTATGGTATAGAGTCCTCTGCTTGAACAAGTTGTTGGACTAGAAGACCTCTAAGGTCCTTTTCAGCTATATTATTCTGTATTTTAAGTTATACTAACCTATTTTGTTTCTCTCTGCAGCCAGTTAGGGCCGGCCCTGACTATTGCACTACACATGGTCTACTTTTGCTGGAGGATCTCTGGCAATTCAAAGTGTGTCTGGTCTTTTCCAGCTGCTCTCAGTTTTATTTATGTATTTATTTATTTTGGTTCACCTTCTCTGACCTCGTTGTCACTTCCCTTGTGGAAATTTCTAACTGTATCAGCAGTCTCAATGGCCCAATTTGATGTGCTTAGCATTTTAGATCTTCCCCTTGAAGATTTAGTGCTGCTGGCCCTGTAAGTTCTCCATGCGTGAGTGTGCAAGACCCCAATGGTCTTCATTCACTCTGGGCCTTCCTGGGCAGGCAGCCAACCTTCCCTGTCATTCTCTTTGAGATAAGCAGTATTTGAAAAGGTGTGTGTAACAGAGAAGACAGTTGAAAGGTATCTTTCCTGAGATGTGTTTATTCCACATGCCTTGCACATTCAGTCTTTCCTTGTGACTTGCGTTTTGTTTTGGGTCCGCTTTCACAGGCCAAAGGAAGATAAACTAGTGTTTGGAAATCCAGAGGCAGAGTGATGGGCTAGTTACACAGGACAGATTGGGGTGGTTACTACAGATTTAATGGTGAGTGAAAAAAATGTGGGAAAGTTTGACAAGGAAAGTGTAGTGTGCTGTATGGATAGAGATCCTGTTATTCAGGAAATGTGTTAAGAAGATTTTACTGTCCTTTCTACCAACATTGAAGGAGACAGCTGTCTTTGATGCAGTTATTATCGGTGCTTTTGGTCATCCTTCCATCTCCCTCTAAAAATAAGAAGAAGCCTATACTTGCCTTCATTTACAGAAGGTGAATTGAGTGACAGTTAACACTGGCAAGAATCCAGCATCTTGTTGTTCTCCCCATCCAGAGGCTGTGAGTCAAGCTACAAGGGCTATCCTTGTCTTTTGAAAAAAATAAAATAATGAGCAACTTAGAAGAAGCAATTGAAAAGATGCTATTCAGACCCCTTCACAGGAAATCAACAAAGAATTTACTCCAAGTTCTACCATGCCTTTCATGCCAGGAAGAGTTCTGAATTTCATTCCATTTTTAAGCAGAAGGGTGATATAACTAAGAATAATTCTTTTAACATTGGGAAGAGACAACTGTACTATATTAACAGAAATATAACTTCCACATTAAAGTATAATTCCACATTAGTCTACTTTGGTCAAACTTCATCTGGGCACCACAATTTTTAACAAGGATTTAGATAAATTGGAGAAAATTCAAAGTAGGACAAAAATGTGATCAGGAGACTAAACTCAATTTAGTCTATTATAAGACTAAACTTATAATATCTCAATATTAAAGGGGTTAGTTATTTTGATTGATTGATTGTGTCATCAAATTGTTTTTGATTCCTAAGAAACCATAGATTTTCTCCATAATATTATATTCCTAACCTGGAGTGGTGCAATGGCCTAGAGATAGAGCTCTCACCTTACAATCAGCAGGCTGTGAGCTCGATCCTAGGTAGAGGCAGTAATTCCTCTCTCTGCTCACACTTGAGAATATTTCTGCTGTCCACATTGGTGACAGGAAGAGCATCCAGCCATTAAAACACACTGCTAGCTCCATGCAATTGCCCAGACTCTACCCCGCAAGGGATTATGGGGTCATTAAACAAAGATGATGATAATATTCATAACCTATTATATTCGTAACCTTTTCGGTCTTCCAACAGTGCCTCTGTAACTGTCAGCCTTCAAGATCTTCTACTATCGCTTTGCATCTTTTGGCTGTCATAACAAACGGGGGGAGGGGAGGAAGGGATAAGTCTGGGAAGTGAGCTGGAGGTGTTACATTTTTCTGTTGTGTAAATGAGGGGAAGTGAAAGCTGGACGGTGTTTAACATTTTTCTGTTGTGTAAATGAGGGGGGGAGCATAC
This sequence comes from Laticauda laticaudata, assembly GCA_004320025.1. Lineage (NCBI taxonomy): Eukaryota > Metazoa > Chordata > Lepidosauria > Squamata > Elapidae > Laticauda > Laticauda laticaudata. Next base: position 10,056 of record BHFT01053284.1, on the reverse strand, counting down.
AATTGAGTTAGGTTTTATTTCTCGCTTAGCTTTTCTTTTCTCTGCACAACTGCAACCCGTTATCAAAGTATGCCAAGGGTCAACGGGCAGAGGCCTCATCTATCACCTGAAGATGCCCACATGATCATATTCACAACTTCTAATTGGAAGTTTCATCTGAACTATTGCGGGTGGGAACACTTCCATCACTTTGTATATGTGAATTACGCGCCTAATTTCTCAGATTCAGAATTCTCTGGTTGCAACCACTTCACTTTCAGTAAAAGATAACTTTTTCTCTAACTTAAAGAGTCTAAGTATTTTCTTTCTTGGATTTTTGAAATGGAGCACCAACTGACATTATTCTGAATCTGACTCTACCAGGCCTCCCAGAGAAAACACCCAATTTTCTCTTCCGAGGGGTCCTGAAACATCATGTCATCTCCAACTAGTGATCAGGAAGATCTGGAGCCATTGCAGGGCAAGATTCTTTGTTGTTACAGGAAGCCCAATCGTTAGCAGAGCTCAATCTGGAAGAGGATCCAGCTGTGAAGCCCAGATGGTCGGTGGGGTGGTGGTTAGAAAGATCCGGAGAAGGACTCCCCAGGGATCACAACTACCCGCCGGTGTGGAAAAGAGGAGCCATGGCAAGAGAGGGAAAAGAGAGAACTCTTACTGGATCAAGCAGGAGACTCCTGAATGAAGCCTTTGAACAACCCCAAGCTGCACAAAGGTATGAAGGGAAAGGGGAATAGCGCCAGCTAAAGAAGTTAGAGCAGCCCCTTCTCCTATAAATCAACCTGAGCCAGGAGCAGCCCCGGGGCCCTCAGGGGGTGTGTTGTAATTCTAGAAGGCGTAGAGTTCCTAGATTGCCTCCATTAGAAGTAAAAGATGGGGGAAATCCCAAAACCTTGGGATTTTTTTTCCTAGCCGCAAGTTTGAAAGCTATATGGAGAATATGGGAGGGATTTTCCCTCAGAAGCAGCCAAAGTGAGATGTTGTTACCAGGGCTCTGGAGGTAACAGCTGCAGAGTGGAGGTGACCCTGCATAATGATAATGCTCCCCAGTTCTGAATTATAACCTGTTCATGACTGCGCTGCAGGCTAGGTTTGAGGACCCACTGCAGAGCGCATAGGCCCGGATTAAGATTGAAGACCATAAATCAGGGGCGGAGGTCAGTGGCTGACTACACCCAAGAATTTAGACAGTTAACCAGTCATATCCTAGGCTGGTCCCAGGAAAGCCCTGATAGAAGCAATTTAAGGGATGGTTTAAATGAAGATGTGTACCAGAAGATGCATTGCTAGAAGAGACCCAAATGACTTGCAGATTGTGGACTACTTGCTGGCAGAAGAAGTGGAAATTATTATTTAACCCGAAGCAGATGTGGGAGGTTTTATGGGTGGAGCAAGCTTTCCCCCCCACTCCTCAAGAGGTCCCAAACCTCAGAGGGGGAGAGTGACGGCAAGACCCAACCTCTCAGCCTGCTTTTTTGATGCGGAAGGAAAGGTCACCGGGCTGTGAACTGCAAAGTCAAGCTGGAACCAAAGGGGCGCCAAAAGAAGGGAAGAAACCTGAAAAATCCCAGCCGAAAGCCTCACGAAAGCAGCACTAAAGTCGGAAAGAGACGGCAGAGGTCACCCCTCCTGCAGGAGAGAATCAGAAACCCCAGTTTACCCCTGAGGAGGACGGATTTTGACTCGCGAAGACAAATTTCCTGTTAAGTCCAAGCGTGGGCCTATGACCATTTTTGGTGAAGTTGGAGGTACCCAATTCAGGGGTCAAAGGGGAAATGCTAGCCCTGTTAGATTCTGGGTGCACAAGGTGTATAATCAACACGGAAGTAGTGGAGAAAATGGGCTTAAAACTAAAACCTTTAAAGATGCCCATTTCCTCTTTACCAGTTAGATGGATCAATGGCTGGGGGTTGCCCTGCACGTTTTTATCACGGAACCTATAGAAATTGATCATGGGAGAGCATGATGAACTCTGCATTTTATTGTGGTCCCTATGATGGAGCAACCATTAATACTGGGATTGCCCTGCTCTTGGAAATGGAACCCCCAGTTAACTGGAGAAAGGGGTTGTTGCGCATACGCACCAAGCAGCGACCAGAAAAAGAGGAAATCTCAGCCGAAGCTCCAAGATTCTGATTGAAATAGCTTCCACAGGTACTGAACCCGTTGAAAGGGGAGGAGAAAATTCCCAAAGAGTATTGGGAATTTAAAAGAAGTGTTCAGTGAGAAGGCCTCGGATGAGCTTCCACCTCACCAGCCAACAGACTGTGCTATTGAAATCCTTTTTGCCTTGGGGTGAAGCTCCCGAAACCGAAGTTTATTCAATGACACCACTAGGAATTGGAGGAGCTAAGATGTTTATAGATAAAAATCTGCGGAACGTGGTTTTCATTCAACCTGCTAGAGGCCCCGGGTAGCGCCCCAGTGTTGTTCTCGTGGAAAAGAAAGTGGTTCCAAATGCTTGGGTGGTGGACTACAGAAATTTGAAATGCCATTTCCGTGGAAAACGTTGTACCCCTTCCTTTGATGAAGGACATGTTGGCCCACCTAGCGAAGGGGAAGATTTTCACGAAGTTGGATTTGAGAGAAGCATACTACCGAATTTGAATTAAGGAAGAGGATGAGTGGAAGACCGGCTTTTTACATGCCCGGATGGGTTGCTTACCAATCAACCTTCTTCGTTTTGGTTTACCAAGGGCCCCAGCTGTTATTCATGCGATTGATCAATCAGGTGTTACGGGAATACAGGTGGGGTTCTAGTTTCTCTTGATGATATCCTTATCTACAACGGAAACTCTGGATGAACATGTGAAACTTGGATAGCGGTAACGATTCTACAGAAACTGGTGTGCCGCAAGCTTGCGTATGCTAAACTATTTCAAATGGAATTCCAGTCAAAGAGAAAATGACTATTTGGATATCGCATTTTCATCTGAGGGCCAATAGAAAATGGGATCCAAGAGGAAAGTGCGTTGCCGTATTGGAATGTCGGCATCCAACCAACGTACCAGAAAACAACTCAAAGCCTTCTTGGGATTTGCAAATATTTTTACCGGCAATTTATCGCCAACGTTTGTAAGATAGCAAGCCACTATCACAAATCCTCTCTTAAAAACAAATAAAAGGGAGGTGAAGCCAAGGCTGAGAGCAAGCCATTGGAGTGGTCCATGAGAGTGCCAAGCAGGCTTGTTGAAAAGCAAAACGACTGTTTGCTGCACAGAAACACAGTTGCTAAAAGACCTCTGATATGGAGCTCCTTTTCGTGATTTTCAAAGCCGATGGCAAGTGATTGGCCGTTGGAGCGTCGTGTTACTGCAAATCCAACGAGGGAAAGGGACCTTACAGCCTTGTGCGATATACCCTCCCATAAGCTGTCTGAAACTGAGAAGAAGGTGGATCCGTCTGGGAAAAAAGAAGCTTTTGCAGTTCGGTTGGGCCTGGAGCTGACCTGGAGACATTCTCCTGGAAGGAGCAAAACATCCATTTGAGGTATGGACTGATCATAAGAAATTTGAAGCCTTTTAAAAAACGCCCTCGGAATGCTTGTCCCCTAAATAAGTTCGCTGCGGCCCCTGTATTTCAAGCTGGTATCAATTTCTCACTAAGTACATTCCAGGGGGGAAGAACTTCATGGCGGATGCTCTTCTAGAACTACCCCAATATGTAAATATTGGTATGCCAGCGCAGGGTGATAAGATTCCAATTGTCTCAAACCAAACATCTAGCAGCCCCAATGATCACCAGAGCCCAAAAGAAGAACTTAAAGAGATCTAAGTATTTCTTTTCTTGAATTTTGAATGGAGCACTGCCCTGACAGTTAACTTGAAATCCATCCTCCTTGCTGCTTAATCAGAATCAGCTGTTTATGGCATAAGCTAATAAACAATCTAATTTAGGGCCAAACAATCCACCAGGGTTGCATGAAATTTTGGCAATGGTTACTTTTCTGATTTTGCAAACAAGCTTCATTATTAGTTATATCCAAAAAAAGGATCAATGATTACTCATTATTTATTAAACAAATTTTCTATATATATTAATGTGTCTTAAAATGATTTTAAAAAAATAGACAGTTAAGTTATATTTTGCCAGGTTTATCTGTGTGGATTATGTTGTGTAGGATGGTATGTTGTATTGTTTATGTTTGTATTATTAATTTTTGCTTTTATGTATGTATGTTGTAATGTAACATATGTTTTTGTTTTTAAGTTTTCACATGTATTCGCTGTTCAGCTTCCTTCGGGTATTAATCCCACGTCATTGTAATGTGCTTTATAAATGTTGTAAACAATGTTTCGGAAATACTCATCTGCCATCATTCAGGCTTCTGTATTGAGTTCGTCTGTGAGTCAGGCTATCACAGCCATTCCAGTTTTAAATTTGAGGGCTGGCCTACTGCTGCAGCCAGAGTGGTTTTTTCTTCATCCTGATTGGTTGGGAGTCTTGGTCTGTGTTAATTGAGTCTTGGAGTTTTGCTGTGTTCTGCTTGATTTGGTGTTTCTAAAGTTTCTCTGTCTGTTTGGTTGCTTTGATTTGGGCTGGGAAACACTGTGTTCCTGTATTGGATGGCTTTTAGTGCAGCTTGGCTCTGGAAGTAACAAGGACGGCTATCATTTGTTAGGGAAAGCTAGGTTTCCATACTGGTGCCTGGTTGGGGGGTCTGTGTTTGAGCTGGAGGGTATCAGGCGGGAATCTGTTTGTGCCCAGGCTATTAGCCCTGGCTTGTAGTGTGGATATTTTTTTGTTTGAAGAGAATTATGTGCAGGCTTCCAAATGATTGACAGTCTGGTGTGGAATCATCTCTTCTATTCATGATTTCAAGGTCGTCTTTTTTTCAATCTCTATGGCCTTCTCTGATAATTCTGTGGCTGGGGTTTTCTGTAATAGTGGATACCGGGTTTTGGTGCCATTTGAAGTTGATTGCTATGGACCTGTGGGGGATTCATGTGTTGGACTAGTGAGGAGGCTGTTGTTTCCAGTTTTTTTACTTGCATTTTTGTTTCATCCAGGCGGGTAACTATTTCGTTCTAATTGGTCTGCCCCCAATGTATGTAGCCTGGGCATTGATTGATGCACAGGGGGACTTCGTATATATGCCTTGGTTTTCCAGGTCAATTTTAATACATTAGGCGGTATTATCTAAGAATGGCTGCTATATTATTTTATTGTCGATTATATGAGGTCCAGTCTTGATGTGATGCCTGGTGACGTTAGTATTTTTACTGATTTTGTCTCTGAGTACCTCTTTATGTAGGGCATGGACAGGCTGTTCCATAGGGTCTGTTCATCTTCTAGGTCTCTCATTATATGTCTTAGTGTGTTTTTGTGGATCAAAACTGGTTGATTTTGTTTTTTGTGGAAGCCGTTTGGCTGTCCAGTACTTTAATCAGGATGGCCATAGTTTTAGTCTGTATAGTGTGTCTTGTCTTCTGGCTTATTAGTTGTTTTTTGGCCACGCGAGTTTATCTTGCTTGCTGCTCGGTAGGTGGTGGACTTGGGCGGGTGGTTGAGGGCGGTAGCAGTTGGTGTGTGTTTTCTTCTGGTATACGGTATCTGTCCTAGTGTGCCATCTTTCTTTTGTTAGAATTAGTTAGGAATGGGTAATTTGTTGTTTGTCTTGTTTTCCGGTTTCCATTGGTGAACTTGATTTTGGGGGTGTGTGCGTTTAAGGTGTGTTTAGGAAATTGTTTTAAGGTTTTCTTTTCCATGGGGCCAATCACAAATGTATCATCGATGTATTTTAGCCATAGTTTGGCGTTCTGTGGGCAGCATTATTAACCAGCGGCTCTGGATTCGAATTCTTCCATGAAACAGGTGTTGTGGCAATGACAGATGACCAGTGTGATTCTATAGGGCTACTTCCAATTTGCTTGTATCTTTGTCCTTGTATATGAAAATATGTGTTCGGTTAAGCAGTTGCTTTTGTTTTCTTCTAAGTTCCATGAGGTGTTTAGCTGGGTTGTATTTATTTTTGATGATTTCAAGAGTTTCTATCGGGGACTGAGTGAAATAGTGAAAAACCACGTCAAAACTTTTACAAGCAGATTCTTCTTTGTTCCACGTTGCGTAGATCTTTGATTTCATTTCTAAGAAAAGTAGGTATGAGTTTTACATATGAGGCTGCGGGGTTTCAGCAATGGGGGCTGTAGTTGTTTTGCAAGTGGTTTTTAGCTAGGTTGTATTGGTGCTCCTTTGGGAGCTTGACTATGGGGTCTGGAGAGGTATGCCTTACTTGTCTGTTAATTTTTGCGGGAGGCCATAAGTTTGGGGCATCTGTGAAGATTTTTTGTTGTTTGGTTATAGTTTCGGGGCATCTGGAAGGACTGTCACCCGTCATTGAACCAGGCACCCAGATGGAACCTTAGGCTTCCTAACAAAAATGATAGCCGTCCTTTTACTCAGAGCCAAGCTGTACTAAAAGCCTTCCAATACGTAGGAACACAATGTTTGCCAGCCAATCAAAGTCCAAAACAAAAAACATTACAGAAGAAAAATTTAGAGTGTAAACACCAATCAAGCAGAACACAGCAACTCCCCAAAACAGTTCACCATGAAACAGAAGCTAACCAAGCACTTCCTCTTCGCTGGGAACGTCCCTAATTTTTACAAAAAAACCCCAATGGCTCCCTGGACACACCTTCTCCCAGAGAAAAAACACATACCAAAACACTACTTCTCTGTAAATGCCAACCAATCCCATCACCACTCTGCACAGATTCAACTCGTAGCCAAAGACCCTCAATCTCCAGAGCCAAAACAACCTAGCCCAGACAAAGACCCACCTTGAGAGAACAGAATTTACACACCCTCAACTAATGTCTTTAATTCCAGTTGGAATCAAAGAAACACAATTACCAAACATAATCCTAAGGGGAGACAGCCCCCCAAAATGAGACACAGAACAGGACAACAGTATCACCCTCCTCCCCTAACATCAAAGGCACCACCAGACAAAATTCAGCAAAATTCTCCACAAACACAATATCAGTGACAGCCTTTGGCACTGACCAAAATAGACCCACATTCCGAAGAACCCAAGGAACAAGAATCCAGCTAGAAAACCAAGGAGGTTTATGAAATACGTTGCAACAATGCCCAAGCCACGTTATATAGACAAACCAACAGGAGAAATAAAATCATGCATCACAGAACACAAAGAATGCAATCAGAATAAATAAGAAAATACTTCCTCCCTTTTCCAGCACCTTAAAGCCACAGGACATGACAATTAAATTTGAGCGGCACCAAATTAATCTCGAAAGTGAACACCTTCAACAAAAGAGGAAATAATCAGGAAGCCATCGAAATCAGAGAAAACACTCCCATAACAGAATAAACAGGATGATTACTCCCCACCTAACCAGAACATCTGGATTAGCTGATCAGATGGTGCTCCATTTCAAAATCCAGGAAAGAAATAGTTAGACTCCATTAATTAGAGAAAAAGATATCTTTTACTCGCGAAGTCAAGTGATTCACATATACAAAGTGATGGCAACATTCCCACCCCCAATAGTTCAATTGGCTCATCCAATTAAAAATTGCATATGGTATCATGTGGGCATCTCCAGGTGGTGATGAGGCCTATGTCCATTGACCTTGACATATTTTGATAAAGAGTTGTGGCTGTGCATAGCATAGGATAGAATCCTAAGCAAGAAACTTCCCCCCTCAACTTGTACAGTTCTGTTTTGTAACACCTCCAGCTCACTTCCCATAACTATGTTCCCCCTCCTCCCACCATTACTTATGACAGCCGATAGATGCAAAGCAAAGGAAGAAAATCTTGAAGAAGTGGTTTACTAGGCTTCGGTTTCACCTCCCCTTTGGTTTTTAGGAGATTTGTGATAGACATTGCAATCTTCGCAAAAAAATTGATGGTAAAAATTAGCAAATCCCAAGAAACTTTGAAGTGTGGGGAGCGGCCCATTCCAAAATGGCACAAACTTTCCCAGGATCCATTTCTATGCCATCATGTGATATGCGATAGCCTAAATAGTCAATTGTTTCTTGGTGGAATTCACACTTGGACAACTGTGTACAGTTCAGCCGCTCGAAGTTTTTGCAGAACTGACCGCACTAGTTTCACATGTTCATCATGAGTCTCCGTGTAGATAAGAATATTATCAAGATAAAACAACACCCCGTTGTATAAATGTTCATGCAACACCTGATTTATCATTTGCATGAATACTGCAGGGGCCCCCTGTAGGCCAAATGGAAGNCCCCCTGTAGGCCAAATGGAAGAATGTTGAATTGGAAACAGCCCATTGGGCAGTTAAAAGCAGTTTTCCATTCATCCCCTTCCTGAATTTGAACTCAGTAGTATGCTTCTCTCTGGTCGAGTTTCATAAAAATTTTCCCTTTGGCCAAGTGGGCCAATATATCCTTCATCAAGGGGAAGGGGAACATGTTCTCCACCGAAATGGTGTTGAGGTTTCTATAGTCAGTACATAAATGCAGAGAGCCACCTTTCTTCTCACAGAACAATACTGGGGCTGCTACTCAGGGCCTAGCAGGTTGGATGAAACCACGTTCCAAATTTTTATCAATAAATGTCCGCAGCTCTTCTAGCTCCTGCAGTGTCATCAAGTACAGTTTTGGTTTTGGGAGTTTCACTCCTGGCAAAATTTCAATACTGCAATCTGTCGCACTCAATTTCTCAGATTCAGAATAATGTCAGATGGTGCTCCATTCAAAATCCAAGAAAGAAATACTTAGACTCATTAATTAGAGAAAAGATATATTTTACTGGAAGCCAAGTGGTAGCAACAAAAGAATTCTGAATCTGAGAAAATGAGCATGTAAATCACATATACAAAGTGATGTCAATGTTCCCACCCCAAATAGTTCAATTGGGTCATCCAATTAAAAGTTGTGTATAGCATCATGTGAGCATCTCCAGGTGGTGATAAGGCCTCTGTCTGTTGACCTTGACATATTTTGATAAAAAGTTGTGGCTGTGCATAGCATAGGATAGAAGCCTAAGCAAGGCTCCCCCACCCAACTCATACAGTTCTGTTTTGTAACAACTCCAGGTCACTTCCCATAATCATGTCCCCTCTCCTCCCTCTCTTACTTATGACAGCCGATAGATGCAAAGCAAAGGAAGAAAATGTTGAAGGCTGACATAGCCCTTATCAACAAATGAGTCCCAGCCACAAAAACCAACACCGGACCCAAAACAACACATGACGCTACCACTAATCTCACCAGACTGAAACTGAATCTCACCCTCACCAGACTCAAACTCAAATCCATCCCATAGACGAAAGGCAACCACCATCCAGAAACCATACCAGAGCTGCATCACCAGCTGCCACACACCCCGACCCCCAAACCAAGCAAACTGACACACGCCATGAACAAATAACCAGACCTCAAACTCAGAGCCAAACCAAAACACGGAACGTTACATCACAGCCACCCACTCAGGATATCACATTACAGAACTCAAGAGGTTACATCACAAAACCTCAGGATGTTACAACACAGCAAACGATCCAGGAGATTACAGCACAAAACCCAGGAGGTCACAACAGTAGAATTCAGAAGATCATCACACAGCCCATTACCCATGTCGTTACAATACAGGAGGCTGATAGACATACTGCCAGCACCTCAGCCACAGAGGTTATTACGAAAAAGCCAACCAATCTGCAAACATCAACTCCATCAACCAATCAAGAAATAACAACATAGCCAACCAGCCTGCTTAAAACAGAGCCAGCACACTACATCTCCCCATCAGTATTTATAGAGAGATGGCAGCTCTGATCATGCTTTGCTTGCACATGCATGAAGCCAAAACCACCAACCTGAAGATGGCGAGTGGGACCTCGTCGAAACATCACCAAGATAATCTCAAGCTTACACGGGAAAAGACCCAAACACTCCAAGACCTGCATACCTGTACCCGTGAAAATCTATGAAAACAAATATATGATCTGGACTATGTATCAGAATGTTCAAACAAATGGAACCTTCAAATCTCAACAAATAAATGCTCTGTCTTACATATTGGCAAAAAAATCAGAAAATAAAATACAAGCTGAATAG
>BHFT01053283.1:0-18400 GCA_004320025.1 Laticauda laticaudata | reverse complement strand
TTCTCAAAGATCCATCTCATCCTGGGAACCCTTTTTTTGAACTATTACCATCTGGCAGACAGTACAGAATATTAAAAACAAGCACGAATAGGTTGAAAAACACCTTCTTATCCCAGAGCAGTAGCTCTTTTGAATTCTGCTGTATCGTGCAGTATTGGTGCAGTGTTGGGGGCTTTCATTCAATGTGTGGAGGGTGAAGTATGTGTGTTTGTATTTATTTTCATGGTCATGATGTGCACTGAAGATTGTGTTTGATTTCATTGTACAAGGTGCAATGACAATAAACTAAACTAAATGTTGTAATGGTCTTCGCAGTATTGCATCCAGTGAATAGAATTTGTCAGTCAAGAAATGAGTGATTGTTGTCTGTAAGATCATAGTTGGCTTTTTTAAAGTTATAATTGGGGATCCCGTCATTATGATGATTTTTGTGAGGGTTAGGGTTATATAGTTTGATTTCATTATGTAATTTGATTTCATTATGTGCCATCAAGCATCTTTAGTTTTGCAGCTTCTTGGCATATGCATAACAGAGGACAGTGCTTCCTTAGCCATCTTCCTATGTCACCCAACATTTTGTTCCAAGAATAGAGCTGATCACCCTAAAAAGGTGATAGACAAATCTATCAGTTTCACTTTCCCTTACATCTGATCTTTTTAAAAAATAAGACTCCAATACTTTCTGAACTATTAATGAACTATTAATTAAACTTCGGCATATCAGAAAGGAGAAGTCAAATATGCTTGCCTCCTCCTGGAGGCATACCATGTGAATGAAAATAACAAAGCCATCTGTATGTGTGTATGTGTTTGTCAACAATATCAAGGTGATGACCATGACTGTCAAATCAAAACTTTCACATGTGTCCCATGTCCCTGAAAACTCGCCACAATATACTTTAATCTCAATCTTTCTAGCATTCTCTCTCTCTCCCTCTCTCCCTCCCTCCCTCTCTCTCTCTCTCTCTNTCCCTACTTTTTCACTTTTCCCAATTCTCAGCGATAAATTATGGGACCAGAGAAGATTTCTTTCAGAAGTCCTACCTTTTCACACAACAAACAACTAACAGTTAAGCTTTGAAGTTGACTCTCCTACAATATTTGTGTCCACTCTTTCTAGTAACTAAACCATTTCATTATTTCTTCTCTGATTTAGGAAAACAATTAAGTCCTAATTCTTGGAACATCAACCTACAAGTGGCTTTTTTGCTGCATTGCAATAACTTTATTTAGGACAAGGGCAAATTCTATATTAAATAGAACTTATTCTGAACCTATTAATTTTAATGAAGCTGGTTATCTTGGTTTCTATATGAAAATAGCTTCAAAGTATGTTCAGACTAAAAACATATTTTCTTTTAATGCAGTGCTTCTTTGAAGGTTGCAAAATTGTAAGTGTTAGAGAGATGTCTTTGTTGTACCTTGTATAGATTCATGGTCCCCCCTCACCAGAAGGATATGATATGAATGAAGAAAATAGAAAATATCAGAGATTAGTTTATTGAGACAGAGTAGGATTATATCACTAAGTATTAAAAACAATTATTATGGATGGTCGCACAGTAAGCGAAATATTTTGACTGGAAGTGGCATTTTATCCATTTATTAAATCCTTCCCAAGGATTTTGACTAGACTGATGTTGTTAAAGTTATCACCACAAGATGAAAGTTGGTTCAAGTAAAATTGCTTTTTGCCATTGACTGATAGTAATGTAATCACTGTCAATGATGTTCAAGTGAAACTCCAGATGTTTTGGGATTGTACCCAAGGCACTTGTTGCTACTGGTACCATCCTTGGTTTTTTTTTTGCCACAATCATCCTACTTCTATTTGCAAGTCTTTCATTTTGTTATTTTCTCCAGTTCTTTTCCTTCTGTTCTGCTATTCCAGGTAAAAACACATCCGCTATCTAGACTTTTTCAAAACCTTTCTTACCAACAAATGTTAAATCTGGGGTGTTAAATGGCAGATGCTTATTTGTTTGAATAAGGACACTTTTTAGGTTTTTAATCTTCTGTTATTTTGCCTATTTGTAGTCCCACCAGTTCTTGCTCACAAGCAAATGGCATTTCTTACAGATATTTTCATGGACCATTGTTGTTACTTTGCTATTCCATTGTTTGTGGTCAGTCTGTGTAATCTTCAAACTAAGTCATCCACTTTTTCTTCAACTTCTTTGCCGAGACAGCACTTGACAATCTGTTGCTAACTTCTAGATTCTGGCTTTTAATGCATTTCGTCTTAAGGCTTGGTCTTGTGCAACCAGAATTAGGCCTTCTGTCTCTTTCTTCAATTGTCCTACTCTTAGCCATTGCCAGGTCTTTGCTTGCTATTGTTTCTAGTGTACTAGCCATGTAATACTTTGCCTTACCATATCTCTTTTGGATAGTAGTTCTTATTAATTATTATTATATTATTCTTGCATTATACATTTTATAATAAATATGATATTATTATTATTATCATTTATATTATTATATAAGCATTATATTCTTGGTAAGATATAATTGAATTAATAGTTCAAGACTGCTGAAGATTTAATAATTCAAGTCTTAGTCAAGAATGATTAAAGAATGATTAAATTTTCATCTGAGGATACAGGAAGTTCCAAACAAGTCTTCTTTTCCTTTGGTAAAAGTAGGGTGTTTAGGTTTGATAAATTCAAAATTTCAAGACAGTGAGAAAGTCCCCAGGTATTGATCCAAGGGTTATGGTCATGATTAGTATAACAGTGGATTTCTTTTTCCATAAATGTTCAACTTCCATTTGGAAGTGCCAATATTTTATTTTTTTTATTGCTTTTCTTCAATCCTAGTATCACCCAGTGGTATAATGGTATGTGACAAAGTTCTTGAGGAATGAGGGTAAGAGATGTTTCCTAGGAATTAATCAGACAGAAGACCAGTGGCTTTATGGTCAGAAGAAGAAACTTTGGAAAGTCTGCTCTTTTGATCAAGTTGTTAAAAGTGGAAGTGGAAGATTGGTATATTCATACTTGCAAAATTCTAATAATACAGCCTTACAGAAAGTAGAATTAGCCCATCTAGTCACATTCCTTGTCTGATTTACCTGGAAAACTAAGTATTATAGCAACATCAATGAACAGACAAACTTTCTTCTTTTCAAAGATTGTATATCAGGCATGTTCTGTACGAGATGTCTCTCTGTTTTGATCTTAAAGTCCCATAAAATCTTAATCTGCTTATTTTCCAAAATCGTCTCAATTTGATTGTTCCAGTTCTTGCTATATTTCAATCCAGATCTTTATTGGCAAAGCTTCCAATGACAAATTTTGATGCTGCTTAGAATCGGTTTGTTAAATTTTGATTCGGCCACTGATCAAATGGTCAATTGTTTCATCCTTTTCACTACAAACACTTAGAGTTGTTCATTACATGATGAATTTTTTTCTGATTTAAAAATGCATGCTTATACTGCATTGTGAGTAAAACAGCAAATGTATTTATTCTTTATAAATCTATAGAAGATTGAATTAGAGGTTATCAGTGAATATTACCTTTATCTATAGACATTGGTTTTCTTATTATTAAAAACTACTATTACTGAGGCAAGTGAGAAAAACTGAAAATGAAAGGACATGATTTACTTTTCAGAACATGTTTTTGCTTCAGCTTTAATAGTATTGGAGGCTGAATCTTATAGCAATTTTTCATAGTTTTCTGCATCTTCATTCTAAAAGGAACAATATCCATTAATTAGGTTGTCATAAGATTTTATTTCTAACTGTACATTAGATGCTTTTTTCATTTCTGGGGGCTGAAGATATGGTGGTTGCACTGCTGAATGAACTGTAAGTGAATAGTGATACAATATTAATCATTATGAGAGGTAAGCTTGCAAAAATTCACAAATTCACAAGAGAAGTCTGTTTTTAGGACAATTTACTATTCAGACCTATGTTCACACTGTGAATGATTGTAATTACATGCTGTGACAATAATACATTCATAAAATGAAGCAAGAATGAACTTTTAGTCCATTATTTTAGGGCACCAATTCACAGCCAACCACAAAATTAATATTGTGCAGACACAGCCACTTTACTGCAAAGAGTGGTAACTTAAAAAAAAAGTAATTTCATAGCTCCTGACCTTTGCCCTTGGAAAGAAACTGTTAGCAGAGAAACAAATCTGTTTATGAACTCTCCAGATAAGTCACAGAGACTCTTGGTGTGATTATTCAAAAGGGGATGACCACAGAATCATGATTACTGATAGGAATGGCTAAACTGTCTATTTAGAGTGTTTAAGACAGCACACAATGTCCTCTGCTGTGTATCACCTGAATCCTTACATACATGCATAGCAACCAAATCAACAACCTGCACTGTACTTGAGTCTTATCTATCATGTTGAGAGGGGCATCTAAGGCCCATTCTTTCCTACCAATACCTCTTGAAACTTCTTGATGTATCAGCATAACTCTTGGTGATATAATTTGCGTAGTTTATTTATTTATTTAGCATATGGCAAATACATGGACTTATAGTAGCTCAAATGTTAAAGTGCAGTCCATCCAGCCATTCAAGGACAAGGTGGTCTATGTTGAAAAAATCAGACATTGGGCTGGTATAAGCTCTTGATGGACTTTTGGACACAATGTGGCGGATATATCGTCGAGGAGCACCACAGTCACACTGATGGGTGGATATAAGACCCCACTTAAACAATGAGTCCAGGCAGACACCATTTGTGTAGCTTATTATTATGGTTGGTTTTAGATCAGAGGTGTCAAACTCGATTTCATTGAGGACCACATCAGAGTTGTGTTTGACCTCAGAGGTAGTGGAGAGCATGGCCAGGGTGGGCTTGGCCAGCTTGATGTCATTCATGTCAGAGGAGTCTATGGTGGCTTGAGTGCTCTGCCAGTGAAAATGAACTCCCCAGTTTTGTTTTTGGCTGCAGTGGTCTCCTGCAACCATCTCCCAGCAAAAACAAAACTTGGGAGGATTACTTGCAGGCCTCCCGAGCTCCATTTTCACTGGCAGAGGCACTATGGGCCAGTCCTTTGCTGTTTTCAGGGTGGCCCTGTGGACCAGATCTATGCACCCCATGGGCTGCGAGATTGGATTTGTACATGACTGAGAATCAGCAACATTTTAGCATTACTTCTATACCTATAAATCACAAAACACCTAACTGTAATATTTGAATGTTTTATATGGAAAGTGTTTAGAAGGTCATTCAAAAAATGGTTTGTTTAAGGTTATGATGGAATCTTAAAATTTATCTATAGATTTTGGGAAGATTTGATGGAGAGCAGGACTATTGGAAAGTCAAGTATCAGGCAAGATTGCAAATCATTTGACTGTCTCTATTTCTTCTTCATCACCATGGTTGCATTCCTTACTAGTATGTCAAGACCTCCCAGAAGGAAGAACATGCCATGCAATATTATTCAAGAGAAGGAGAAGCAGATATTAGCATTGGACTCTCAGCCAGGATATGCAATACTGTTTAATCAAAACAGAACATTATATATGGTTCATACTTAGAAGAATATTGTTTATTGTACCTTTGTTTTGAAAACAACAAGCTTATAAAGCAAGGAATTCTTGGAATGAAAGGTTTGAAGGATCCTATTATCTAGCAGTTGACTGTCTGTGCTTTGCCTTGAGTAGATGTTTTGCAACAGCGGGGGTGATATGATTCTCTTTGCAGAAGAGAATATTTTGTCCTCCCAAAACCTTGCTAGTAGTTTCAGTAACTGATTGGAAGAATTGGAAGTAAGCTTGGCATGAACAATATGCATAGAAGCATCTTTTGGTTACTCAAACTGCTGATGAAGGGTTCAGAACAACAAGAATTGAAGCAATAACCCATTTTATTTTAGAGTGGGCATTTCTTACTGAACTTGCTCTGAAGAATTCAATGTTAGAAGGGATTAGCGTTTTTTCTCTTTAGTTGCTTGCCCTTTCAGGATTGGTGAGAGTGTTTTTAGTGGTTCCTTGATTAGACTGTTTTTTTATTGTTAGCTTGTTTCATAGTTCCTTGATTCGATTATTGTTTATTTCTTGTATTAATCTTGGTGTTAATTTCTGTTTATGTGGGTGTTGATCAGTAATGGGATTCAATTTTTTTTTTTTACTAATGGTTCTGTCAGTGTGGCTTGCTGGGCATAGCAGGGGAAGGATACTGTAAAATGTCCTGTCAGAGGTGGTATTTGCCGGTTCTCTGAACTACTCAAAATTTCTTCTACCGGTTTTCCAGAACTGGTTTGAACCTACTGAATACCACCTCTGGTTTTGATTGCTGGCAAAGCATTTTGGTCTTTTTGTTTCCTTTTTGGCTTTTTGATTGTCTCTTTTAAATAGAATGTAGATGTTTATCTCTATCTGCCTTTTGATGGCTAATTGTCTGAGTGCCAGGCTTTCAGGAATTCTCTCGTGATTTTGGTGTAGGATGCTCATAGTTTCCCAGTTGAAAATATTGTAACGTGTTCATGTGTTGTGAAATTAAGGAGTTTTCATCATATCTTCTGATTGCTGGTCGTGTTCTGCTAGTCTTCTGCCTATTTGTCCTACATCATGGCTGTTACAGTCCTTGTATGTTGTAGATGACTCCTGTTTTTTCTTCTGGGGCTGCTAATCTTTTGGTTTACTCACTGTAGGATGTTTACAGAATATCACAATTGCTTATGATAAAAACAGAGTGTTTAAGCAGGATGCATCTTTAGATTAATTTAAAATGTTACAATTTATTTTCCTTTTCTTGGCTTTGTTTATCTTATTCAACATTCAGTATATTAAATGATTCACTTAAGTCCCTTTTTGTTGAATCTTTAATCTTAATCGTTTACTTTATGTGCCAAGTAAAAAGTGAACAATAATTGGAATATTTGTTTGTAATTAAAAAAAAACATAATGAAGGAACTAAGTCAGAAGTAAAAAATACATTTAGTTGAATAAATATCTAAGCAATATGTGTTGTCACAGGAATGTGGAAAATCTTTTTTCTTTCTTCTTTGAAGTGAAGGCTTGTTTTTCATGCTATGCTAATACTTGACATCTTCTGGCAGATGCAATATTTTGACTCAATATACAAGTATAAAAAATAAAACATGGATAAAGGGAAAATTTTAGTATTCTCTGAAGAAGGTGGTAATGCCAGGCACTATAACATAATAAAAAAATTAGGAGTGAAGATCCATAATTATTTCAGAATTCTGTCAACTCAGCTTGACTTATCCAACTCATCTCTCTGTTTCTCTCTGTCTCTTTCTCTCTTTTATTTGGCACATTAAATGTTAAGATGAAAAGTGTATCCATAATGGAGGAATGGATAGTGAACATGATGGAACTTGAATTAGAAAAAGGGCACAATGACTGTTTGAATTAGAAATGGGACATTACCTAAGAAGATTGGAAACTCCTTATTGACTTTTTGCGGAAAACAAGAAAAAAAAGAAATGCTTAATGCTTATGAAAAAGATAAAAATAATAGATTATAGACAAAATGTAAATAACCATAAAGTAAATTTACAATTATATGTAAAACCACTGTAAAACAAAATTGGAAAATGTTTTTTTAGAATCTTTTTTTCTTTTCAATTTCCTTTCTTTCTCCCCCCCCTTTCTTTCTTTATAAGTTCTTATTAGTGTTTATTCTTTATTTAAATTTCTAGTAAAATTTTACTTAAAGAAAGATGAAAAATTATTTTATTATCAAACCTTTGGGTGCTTCCAAAAAATTAAAGTCAGTTTATACAGAATATTAGACTGTATCAATTATCATAATTTTATTTTCAGTGTTCTACCAAAAGAAACATTGAATCCCATCATTTCACTTTGTGCAAATTCAGAAGAAAAATTCAGAAGAAAAAAGATAAAAATTATATACATCTTTTGATTTTATTGAAAACAAATATGGAAAGAGGAACCATATCTTGGATATAATCATCTCCATCTTGAATCAGCCAAAGAAGCATTTGAAGCTTAAGGCAGAACATTGTAGGTTTTCTGTACTATAACCATGGGTAAGTTTGAGAGATGGCATATGTAGAATCTTTGTTCCAATTTAGCTCTGATGTCAAGTTGTGACATCAGGGTATTATATATTTTTCAAAATTATAACTTTTAAGTTCATAAAACCATTCTTACCAATATACTGCTAATATATAATGCATTTTTCTCATCAAAAGGACAGTGTTTCCTTGCTTACTTTCTTTGCCGTCTTTTCATCTTTCTCTTACTACTCCATTTAGGACAATTATACACACACCTAAACATACACACACTTTGAAGTTTTCTTCAGAAGGAAGAAACAACAATAACGCATCAGTCCTTTTGAAAAAAGGAAAAATAGTATTTAATAAGCTACCTTTTGAATATCTATAAGGCTTTGGCTCTCTTACTGCATTTTAAAAAATAAATTTTATTCAAAGTTTTAAAGAAAAGATAAAACTAATGCAAACTAGTACAAAACAGAGATAACAAAGAAAGAAAGAGAGAATGAGGAAAAATACTCCATCATATTACACAACATTAAGTAAATATTTTCCAAAAGATACAACTTAGAATATGTAAAATAGGAATGAAAAGTAAAAAATAAAGATGATAAAACACTAAAAAGAGAAATGGAGAGAAGACTGTTCAGCTATGTATAGGAAATTTTTTTTAAAGAGTTTGATCTGAAAGCCTAACTTAGTAGGGATGCCATATCTGTCAAAATGTAGGCAACTATAAGAGGCATTTTCTACCTCTTTTTACAGTCATCAAGTGATCATTTGGCCTTGTGAAGCTCACTAGATATGGCAGTCTTGTGGATGACTCTGTGGTTCCAAATCCTTATGTATTATAAGTGATCCTCAACTTATGAACTGCTGTGCTGATTAACGACCATTTAGAATTATGATGGGGTACTTTATGGCTTGTAAAGCACTTCTGCCATTATAAAATGTCATTTCTCCCCCTCCATGTGGTAATGTGACCGCATTTCAGGCATTAGGCAAGCTGATCACCTTTACGACAGATTACCCCATGGTCACATGGTCATAATTTGCAATTTTGGGGGACAAAAAAAAAGTCCATTTGGCAGAACGGGTTTACACTACAACAGCAGCACTTACTTAATGACTGCAGAGATTTGCTTAATGGCCTTCATAAAAAAATGTAAAATTGGATCTATTCACATGGATGCCTCCAGTTGCAATTATAATGACTTATAACCAGAAGTCTGGTCCCAATTGTGACCACCATACTGTTGATTCTAGCACTAATTTTTAAAAGACCATCAAAAAAACAAATCCAAAAGGAAATGTGAGCAGTAAATAAATCAATATTTCATAGCAGTAAAAGAAAAGAAAGAGTCTATTTGTCTGATATCATTGTTTGCCCTTTTTCTATGAAGAGTTTTGGAAGAAGGAAAACAAGTTTATGAAGCCAAACTAGCACAGCTGGGTTTTATTTCAAGTATAACTATATAATTGGAAAAATCCTTTCTTGACTTACTGACTAGATCACACACACAGTAACTGAAAAATGAATATGTTTTGGATTCACTGATCTGTGCATAATTTTAAAGCACCAGAATTATGTATTTTTTAAAATCACTCACTGCTGAAAGGAAGGTTCAAACAGTCATTTTCAAATTATGTTTTATGGAGCCAGATGAAAGATGTAGTTCATTTAGTCTAATCACTGAGTGGTTATAGCAATTAAAATACCTCTGTCTTATTACAGAAATTGATATTTTTCCATCCAAACTCATTTTGTCATCTATTGTGCTTCCTAGTGATGCAATGATAAGTTCTTGGCTGATGCTTTCTCATCAAGACAACTGTTCATTTTTTCTCTCCATCATCTTTGTTTTCTTTTTCTGCAAGTCAAAGGGTTTCCTAAGGATAAAAGTTGCTCTCTATTTACAAATGATCAGGTCTTACAAAGCTGCTATTAGTTTTAATTAGACACTGGTAGCTAGGTGTTCTGTCTCGCCTTTCCTCTTTCCCAAAAAATGAAAGAGTACAAACTCACACCAACACAGGCAAGCAAGCTGGCTCGGACTTCACAGAGTTAATTTTTTGGAACTGATAATGTTCTTGGCAATCCAACATGTCCTGCCTGCCAAGTCCAAACTGATAACAAATAAAGTTTTACTCACAGAAAATCACAAGGCAGTCCACAAAAATAATCATTTATGAAGAAAATCTGAAGTTAGGTTAAACTTTGTCCCGTACAAAGTTTCAGGAGAAAACACACCTACTTTTATCCCTTGTGGGGTGTGGCTCAATGACTCAGCTCACTCTCTGACCTTCCCACACCTCCTAATTTGTTGCTCATGTTTCTCCCTTCGATGCTGCTTTGGATCGAGCCAACACTCTTCCTCTTTACTCCCTGTCAGGGGCTGCTCCGAAATGCCTTCCTTCTGATTAATCTCAGGCTGTTCCTCTCGGTTGTCTGATGGAACTGAAGGCATTATCAGGGAGAAAGGTTCTGGGGAGGAAGGCATTCCCAGTTCCTCCTCCTCATCTTCCAGGTCTTCTTCCTCTGACAGCATAGGCTCGGAAATCAGGGCCACAACAGCTAGGTACATTCTACTCCTAGCAATACATATCATTAAATTCAAAAATAATCAGATGACCTTTTCAACAAGGCACTTTACATGTCAAAATTCTGACCTTCTTAGAACATGTCTTGAGCTTCTGATGCACTAATTGTCAAGTATACAATTAAGGTATACAATAAAGCCAAGGCTTATTATGTCTGAAGTGTTCCATCAGTTACTGACAACAGGCCTGAAATGTGTTAAAGACTCTAATGTAAATTATTTAGATTCTCTACATGATGTGAGCACCTTTTATATTCAACCCTTTTGGCTTGAAGCAATTATAATTGGCAACAACACTGACACAATCATAGGAGCAAATTTCATTATTTTACTATCACAGAGACATAATTGGGGCATATTTTCATTGCTACCATATTTTACTGCAATGCTTTAACCTTGTAGGTTGAAAGTAAGAATTCTTTGACATTCTCTGTCGAAAATGAGAATGTTTTAAATTATTTTCTATCCTTTTTTCCCCCTCTTTTTCTTTTCTCTTCTTTTTTTTTATTTGTGTATGTGTTGTTGATTTGTTTATATTTGTAAAAGCAATAAAATTTGTTTAAAAATATAAAGAAAGTAAGAATTCTTTTAAACATTGAAAAGAATGTGGTGAGAATTCTAGCAGATATATTATGAAGATAATTATCCAGTTTCAGAACAGTATAGTACTAGAGCTATTTTAATCCATCATGACTGCTATAAAATCTCTTTTAGAGATATGAGAAGTGAATTAAATGCTTCACATTCATAAGAAACCATCTGTCCAAGATTTGCTTCACTGGTTTGCCAGAGTGGCTACCTATAAATTTCTTTATGTGACGTAGTTCACGGATCACAAATGTGAATATTACTACATTTTGAATGCTTTACCTAAAAGTCTTGATGTTGTCTCTTTTATTTTAAAAATCTAACTATCCCTGATGCCTAGAATCTCTGCAAAGATATAAATATCTAATCAGCAATGTTCAATGTTAAAAAGGAAAAAGTATAATAATATGCATATCATAATAAGCAGTTTTTTAAAGTCAGTGAGAAACCACTTTTAATATGAATTAGAAAGTGAAAAGGTTGTCTTAAAATATGTACTTGGTGAAAGGATTATATTCAAAGGAATGAAATGCAAATGACAGTTCTAAGAATATGGAAAGCTGCTATTTTTCTACTTTTTCTCCTTGTCCTCTTTGTTTCGCATAATGTTTTCTCCTTAGCAGTTTAAGAAATAGGCAGTGTTGATTATTTTAACCTAGCTATTATTTCTGAAAATAATATTTTTGCTGAAGCTGATTTAATGAGTCTGGTGATCTAATTAAAATTCTAAAATTAGAACAAATGACAAATGTGATGTCAGAATTTCCTGGCCAAGGAAGAACTTGTAACTTAATAATGATCAATGAACAGTTCTGGCCTTTATGACGCTGTACATTCATTTTCTAAAAATTGCCTTTTATCTGTTAATTATTACCATATTTTGAATCAGAATTAAGAGAAATTCTTTTTCAAGGTATTTTCCATCCAGTAGGATTACCTATGCAAAATGAATAGGCATCATTTTGTCAGCAAAATGGAAGTGGATAATAAAACTTCTACTGCCTTTCTAATTAAAGATGGAGAAATCATAGGAATAGGGAGCAATACCATTGCATGCACCATGGCATTAACATACTGTTTTTTTCACGTTCATGCTAGAGTTCAGTCTAGCATAAATTGTGAGAAGAAATGATAAAATTATGAGTGCTTTACGTATTCAAAAAGTCTGTGTTAGAAAAAAAAATCACTTAAAGCATGTTGGAGACACTACAATGATCTTTTTTATTAAAGCAGCTTACAACAAGCTATGGGTCTTTTGCTATTTAATGTTTACAAGTAAGAAATATTTATCACTGACAATAAGTTTAAAATTAGCCTTCAAGTGATTAAAATATATTAACATAAATCTTAATTTCAGTGCAAGAGATACTTAGGGATATTTTATGGCAATTTAGTTATTTAACAGCACCACTTACTCAATTAGTGCCTCCATTCTGTGTTTAATATGGAGTGTTCACCTGATTATTTGGTGAATTGGGGAAAACATCTCGATGTGAATAAATTACAAACATGAACAAATATCTATAAGAGTGAAATTCTAAGCATATCTTTCAAAAAACACTCTTACTGAACTTAAAGTGACAAACAGAAATCATAGTCTCTCTCATAATCAGAAATATGTTTATGACAAAGTGAATCACAAATATTAAGTGAAAAGAAGAAAATCTGTCTAAACATAGATTACTTTAGGGATGTCATAATACATTTTCTGTGAATAACTTTAATAGCAAATCTGTAATTATTTAATTCATGCTTATTGTTAATGCCTGTCAGGGAACTGTTAACAAGCATTTAATTTTCCACAATCTGAATTATTCTAGCTGCCACATGCTTGTCTTTTTAATTGTATCTTTTCTCTGACTTGATCCTAGAGCAACATAATTTCCCACTTGTGCTCTCACCTTTCAACTGTGCCAACTGCAAAGATAATCAGCAGGATCAAAAATAGCAAATAACTCTCTTTCCTTTTTTGTGTAGGTTTCTGTACAGTATGACATTTGACAATTTAGACTATCTAGATATAGCTACACATGAAATACTGCTTGTCCTCTCTTGATATTATCTATTGGGGATATTCATAAGCTTTAATATAATGTTCAATATACTATAAGATATCATGAAAAACTAGGCAGTTTTAAAGAAGAATTATGCAAATTCAGGTAGTATAAACTTATTAAGGCTATCAGTCATTATGACCATGTATAGTCACAGTATAACTCTAACATTAGAGTTATAATTGTTGGAGCTGTTCATATTTCTAGAATTTGTGTTCATTTATTTTGATGTTTGATTTGGGAAGAGTATGTCATAATGAACTCAGATTCACAAGATTAAATAAGTTATGTAAACCAGGACAGAAATTGACTAATGACTCGACAAGAAAAAAAACAGCATTAGCATAAATCCATTAGCACAAACAGATTCTGGTACTGCACAGAGCAATACCACTTAGACTTATATACCACTTCATAGTACTTTACCTCTCCAAGCAGTTTTACTGAATCAGCATATTGCCCTCAACAATCTGGGTCCTCATTTTACCAACCTCAGAAGGTTGGAAGTCTGAGTCAACCTTGATAGTTGCTAGTGCTGTCCCACCTGAAAACCATCACGATCCGCTGTTAGATCCCATGCAGTTTACATACCAAGCAAATAGATCAATAGATGGTGC
Source organism: Laticauda laticaudata (assembly GCA_004320025.1). Taxonomy (NCBI): domain Eukaryota; kingdom Metazoa; phylum Chordata; class Lepidosauria; order Squamata; family Elapidae; genus Laticauda; species Laticauda laticaudata. Next base: position 4,575 of record BHFT01053283.1, on the reverse strand, counting down.
TGTTAATATGGCTCTGCACTACATCCTACAACATCTTGAATCTCCAAATACTTAGGCAAGGGTCCTTTTGTAGACTTCAGTTCTGCATTCAATACCATCATTCCAGACATTCTTCTAACTAAATTAAACCAGCTAGAAGTACCTGAACACACTTGTAAATGGATCACAAGCTTCCTAATAAACAGGAAGCAACAGGTGACGCTAGGCAGAATCACATCTGATACCTGTACAATTGCCACAGGGCCCCCCCAAGGCTGTGTGCTTTCTCCACTTTTCTTTTCCCTATACACCAATGATTGCATCTCAAATGATCCATCTGTTAAAATACTGAAGTTTGAAGATGACACAAAAGTGATTGGTTTCATTCGAGACAATGATGAATCTGCATACAGACAGGAGGTTGTACAACTTGCTTTGTGGTATAACTGGAACAATCTGGACTGAACACACTCAAAACCATAGAAATGGTGGTAGACTTTAGAAGAAACCCTCCCATACTACCACCTCTTACAATACCAAACAACCACAGTATCAACATTAGAGTCTTAAATTTCTAGGTTCTTATTTATATCACATGATGGGACACCTAGCATCAAAAACATCACCAAAAACACACACAACAAAGAATGTTCTTTTGCTGCAACAAATCAGAAAGTTCAAACTGCCCAAGGGAGCTGCTGATACCAGTTCTACAGGAATTATTGAGAGTCTATCATCTGCACCTCTATAACTGTCTGGTTTGGTTCTGCAACCCAGCCAGGGACAGACACAGGCTTCAGAGGATAATTGGACTGCAGAAAAAACAATTACTACCCTCTGCCGCTTCAATTGAGGAACCTCTATACTGCACAAGTGAAAAAGAGGGCTATGAAAAATTTACAGATCTCTCACATCCTGGACATAAACTGCTTCAGCTCCTTCCCTCAAAACCAATGCTGCTATAGAGCACTGCACACCAGAACAACTAGACACAAGAACAGTTTTTTCTGAATGCCATCACTCTGCTAAACAAATAATTCCCTCAACACTGTTTAACTATTTATAAAGTCTGCATTACTATTACTATTACTCTTCTCATCACACCTTATCACCAGTCCCCTCCCACTTGTAACTGTATGACTGTAACTTGTATCCTTATGAATTATATACATTGACTGTTTCCTAGTATGATTTGATTGCTTATTGTACCCTATGACTATTATTAAATGCTGTACCTTATGATTCTTAACTCTTGACAAATGTATCTTTTATTTTATGTACACTGAGAGCATTTATACCAAGACAAATTCCTTGTGTGTCCAATCACACTTGGCCAATAAAAGAATTCTAATTCTAATATGTTATCAAGAGAGATATTTATTCTTGTCTCTTGCATTGAAGCTTCTAAAAATTTGCTGCCCATGAGCAGATATGAAACAGAGTTTGAAGATAGATTTATTTGCAATTTATTTCTTTGCATAATTTTCATGTGGTGGAATGTAGCCTGGATTCCCAAGAGGAACGGGGTGCATTCCAGAGGAACAAGAAACAGTGAAATGTAGATAATTTGGTTGGGAGGAATAGAGTCAGGAAAGCTCTTCCCTAAGAGTTCTTGAGATTATTTTTAATAATGCAAGTAGTTTGTTTTATGTCCACATGTTCTGGAATCCAGGTGTCAAAAATCTCAGCTAAAATGGCTAGCTGTGAGGATGTTGTTTTAATTCAATTTTTGGGATGACTACTCCTGAAACAAGTGATTGTTTTCTGACAGAAAATAATAAAGAGAGGGTTGGTTTCTGTAATTAAGTAAATGAAGAAATCATAAATAAGGTAATATGGACTACACTACTGCATACATGGAGCTCATTCATTTCTTTGCTTGGTTTGCAATGCTATTAATGATCCTAAATCCCCCATGAACTCTCATCAACATCACTTTACTTTTATTTTGTTTTAAATGAATATTTTAATTAGCACTTTTGTCTTAATAGATTGGTATTTTATATGTCCATAAGTACTCTTTATCTATTGCTTGACCTTTCTCAGGGCCAGGAATTTCTTTGTAATGTATATAACTTTTATCCTTTTTGATTGTTATTATTATTGTTGTTTTAAATAACAGCAGCTCTTTTTTATCATTTTCTTTGCGAGAAATAGGATAACTTTTCATTAGGCTTATTTAAGTAGGACATTCAAGATTCTTGCTTCTTTATCCCAGAATTAAAAAAAAAATAAATTACATAAAAATCTATTTTTATATTATTGTCAAACATTTATTTCTGCCTGCTTTAAAATATTATGCTATGAAATAGAAATTAAGCTAAAACATGAAGATGGTATGGCTTTAATTGCTTTATTATAAGAAAAGTTATGTTTTATATTTTTGCACAATAAATCCAACCGATGAAAAAGGTGTGTAATCCTTTCTTCTTAGATTATTATTCACAAAACTGAGCATAGTTAACAATACCTGTTTGTGTATATGAGGGAGACCAGCCATGACAAGGTACTAGGGAACTAATTATAAGACTTTCATTGAAACTCTTGTCAATCAAAATAAGAAATTCTGTATATCATTGACTTCTTAATTACAAGTTTTTGCATGCAATGGATGGTGTCAGCCTTCAAGATTTTAGCCTTCAAGACCTTCAACCTCTCCTTTGCATTTTTTGGCTGTCATAAATAACGGGTGGAGGAGGGGGGATAATTGTGGGAAGTGAGCTGGAAGTGTTACAAAGTGGAACTGTATAAACTGGGAGGGTGGGGAAAGTACATTCTTGTTTAGGTTTCTATTTCTTGCTTGGCTTTCTATTCTCTACGCAGCTGCAAACCTTTATCAAAATATACAAAGGTCAACAGCCAAGAATTGTCACCACCACCTGAAGATGTCCACATGATGACATTCACAACTTTTAATTGGAAGAACTATTTGAACATTGGGGGTGGGAACATTGCCATCACTTTGTATATGTGATTTACGCGTCCATTTTCTCAGATTCAGAATTCTTTTGTTGCTACCACTTGACTTCCAGTAAAATATATCTTTTCTCTAATTAAAAGAGTCTAGGTATTTCTTTCTTGGATTTTGAATGGAGCAACAGCTGACGAGCAGCAGCAGGAATATAAACAAATCTTTTGCACTATAATGGTATATTCAAGATTGACCTTATGGGAGGAAGGGAAGAAATTCTGCCTAGGAACAAGAGACCTCACAATGGCTTACTTCTTTTAGAGAAAGAAACTTAGGAAGGGCTCGCCCTAATTGATCGGGAAGTTACAAATGAGGAGATTCTTTTAATGTAGCTTATAATAGAGTAGAATTAATTCATCTAGTTATGTTTCCTGTCTAATTTACCTTGGATGTGTGAAATGTACTGGCCTATGAAAATCCTCGGTAAGCAGAAACAAAACAAAACAAAATTAATTAGAATCAAACAAGCACTTTATAGCACTGTTAATACCTATTGAGTTTTGCTAACTGGTAGTTTGGTATGGTTTCTGAAGAAATGTTGAACAGGCTACTAAATAAATAAATAATAAGCAAGTCAGTTGGTGAAATTAAATAACTAAGCTTTCACTTTAATTTTATTATCTGTAATCTGAAAATGCTGCTAGAGAGTAATGTATTTGGAAGACTGGCTTTGGAATTCATTGGAGAACACATGAAGTCATTCCCCAGCCCCCCTTTTTTGTGGGGCAGTGGGCATATCTAGAATTTGGTAGCATATAATTGATTGTTTCCAAAAATAGCTGCCATATTGGGTGCAGTCAACCACAAGGAACTTTATCAGCAGACCAATTGGTACAATCTTCTACCATCCTAGTCACACAACTGACTTCGTCCATGGTAATGGTGAGAGGCTTGTCTATCCACGAATAAAGTGTTCATAATTACCCAATTTTTTTTTCCTCCCAAAGAATATTTATGGCTCCCACATAGAGAGGAGAAGTATTCTTGGAAATATTTAGATGTTCCTGAAAGTATTCACATGGATGGTCATAAGTATCAAATTCGGGATACCAGCATGAATTCAGTGATAGAAAAACAAAATGATCTCCTAAGGTGGCTAACTTTTATTGGTGAAAGCTGGAGAACTCAGCATGGATCTCTGACAGAACAATGGCTATCACCCTCTGTCAGAAAATAAAAAAGATCTCCCACAAAGATGAAGGCTGCCATTACAAATATCAATGCTGAATGAAAGCCTTTTGTTAAACGATAAACAGGAAGTTAAGTTTTTTTTCTCTGCAGCAACCTAGAAAGCTGAACTGTACTTGCTAAAATACTATGTAAGATTGGTCAGTAGGCTTGGGATGATTTTATTTTTAAGGGTAACTTGCACAGAATTGTGGAGGCATGTGGCCTAAAGACCCTGTCACACTGCACTAACGGATGGAAAGAGGATGTAAAACGGAGAGAAACACTTGCCATCCATTGATTAACGCGATGAATCCATTCTGTACTCACTGCATACGTTTTGCTTCCTCTCTATCCGTCCAGCATCCGTTTATTGACGTTTCCTCTGCTCAGAAAGTTTTGAGCTGCTCAAAACTTTTGAGCAGAAAATGTATCCAATTCGTCCGTTCTGCATCCGC
>BHFT01053281.1:0-30401 GCA_004320025.1 Laticauda laticaudata | reverse complement strand
GAGAGAGAGAGACAGAGAGAGAGAGAGAGAGAGAGACAGAGAGACAAGCCTTTGCAAAACTGCTAGCCTCACAACAGTCCTCTTTTCTTCCAGGGCGAGAAAGACTGGCAAAAATACGAAGTGGCACGTTGGTTGAAGAAGCTAATTCACCAGATCCGACGTCAGTACAGGGCAGACTGGAAATCCAAGGAGCTGAAGAAGCGGCAGATATCCGTGGCGCTCTATTTCATTGATAAGGTAAGGGAATTCCAGCGCCGAGTTTATTGCTGCCCAAACCGTTGGCCTCCTTCCCTGCATCTCTTCCCAAAGATCACATAGAGGTGGACTTGAAATCCACAGATGGGAATATTTGTCGCTCAGATATTTTGAGGTTTGAACGGTGGGTGGTCCTGTTCGAGTTCTGTTGTCCTGTTCGAGTTCAGTTGTTTCCTTGCAGATGTTTCATGACCCAACTAGATAACGTCATCAAGCTAGAAAGGAGTGGGAGGAGGAGGAGGAGGAAGATTGTGAGGGTCATTAGTGCTAGGATGTTGGGTAATGAAATGTCTGCAAGAAAACATTCAAACTCAGATATCAACAAGAACCTCCTCCTCCTTCTCCGTTCTCCCTTTCTTCTTCATTCCATCAACCACACTCCTTTCTAGCACTGATGATGTTACCTAGTTGGGTAAAGGAACATCTTTCTAAAAGATGTGTAAGAAACAAGGAGATCCTGAGAAATACACACACACACACAAACACACACACGATTCAGAATAAAGTTATACAAAATACAGAGCTAAAAAGAAGAAAGAAAAAAATCACAGAACACAAAACAATTGAAGAATTAAAAAGGTGCATCAAAAAATAAAATAAAATGCATGATACACATGTGTGAAAAAGCCAAGTTCTGAGAGCATCCCTTTTCTTGGAAAAATGACCCTCTGGCTGCTCTCGTGGTGTGGAGACAATAATTTGGTCCTCAACACCAATAAGACCAAGGTGCTGATAGTGGACTATATAGAAGGAACAGGTCAAATGTCCAGGAACAGATCAGATGTCCAATCTTTGCTTATCAAGGGAGACCAAGGGAAGCAAGTGGCCAGTTTTAAGTTTCTGGATATTACCCTAAAAGAGGACCTGACCTGGGGTGTCCACATTGTAGCCCTAGTCAAAAGGGCCCAGCAGAGATTCGACTACCTGAGGCTTCTCAGGAAACAACTGAACGGAAAACTGCTGGTGACCTTCTACCACTGCACCATAGAGAGTATCTTAACTTACTGCACCTGCGTAGGGTTTGCCAGTTGCACAATGGCATGGAGATGGACAGCACTTTCCAGAGGGTGAACATCATTGCCAGAAGGATCAACTGGTTGCTCTGTCCACTCTTTTTGGAAGAGCTTTTATAGCTCCCGCTGCCTTAAAGAAAAATTCAAAACATCCTCAAGATCCATCTTATCCTGGAAACCCTTTTTTTTGAACTTATTACCACCGGGCTAGAAACGTTACACATAATAATAAAAACCAAGGGAACAATAGGCTGAAAAACAGCTTTCCTATCGCCAGGGCAAGAACTATTGAACATTTTACTGCATAGTGCAATATTAATGCAATATCAGAGGTTTTTAATTAATTGTATAGAATGGGTGGAAAAGGGGGGGCCGCCCTCAAAAGGGGCCCGGTTTCCCCCCCAAATTAAAAAAAAAAAAAAAGTTTTTGTGCCTTGAATATGTCATATAACATAATGTAACGTACTGGTAATATAATTAAAATAATATATAATATAATATAATTTACAAATATAAAATAATATATAATATATAATTAAATAATATATCATAAATATAATTAGAATAATTTAATTATAATATATATAATAAAATAAAAAAATACAAGATCGAAGAAATGGGTAGATAGAGAATAGATAGAAGATGTACAATGAAGATGAACACTTTAATTTCGTTGTACGAGGTGGCAGGACAATAAAGTAAAGTAAAGCCTCACCTCTTCTTTGCCTCCTTCCAGCTGGCCCTGAGGGCAAGGAAACGAGAAGGAGGAAAGGCGAGACGGCTGACACGGTGGGCTTGCTGTTTCTCCTGCGAGTAGAACCACATCGCTCTGCACTATGGCAGGGCGGCAAAGGAAGAACGTGGTGGAGTTTGACTTCCTGGGCTAAAGGGACTGCATCCGTTACTACAACAAGGTGTTCCCGTGGAGAAACAGGTGAAGCCAGGAGGTGGCCAGAATCCAACTGGGCGCTTTCCAAATGAGCATATAAAACCCAGAGAAACGTAGACCTGAACTTTCCCAGTCCCTGGGATCGGGTAATATAAGAAATTGTCCTTCGCGAAAGACCTGGAAGAATCTCATTATCTGGGGAAAATCTCTAGCAGGAATCAGCCATCGTGGAAGGGTTTTGCCTCGCAGAGGGTTGTGGGTGCAATATTGGAGTTTTTTAAGAAGAGACTGGAACAGGCCCGTGTTGTCTGACATGGTCTAGGGCAAAGGGGGTTTTCAAAACTTGACAGCTTTAAGTCCTGTGGACTTCAACTCCCAGAATTCCTCCTCCACTCATGTTAGCTCAGGAATTCTGGGAGTTGAAGTCCACAGGTCCTACACTTGCCAAGTTTGAAGACCCTTGGAGTAGGGTCTCCTGCTTGAGCAGGAGGCAGGGAGTTGGACGAGAAGACCTCCAAGGTCCCTTCTTGCTTTGTTTTTCTGCCTTCTACTGGAGATCTTGCAAACAGAAGGTCAGTTCTGGGCTACTTGGTAGAAGTTCTGAATTATCTGTCTTAGAGAAGGACTGGGCTGTCAAAACCTTTTTTCCATTTGTCTCCCCAAGTAAGGATGGAGTAGAAGAAGAAGACAGAGTTTGGTCAGAATCTATATATAGGCCACACAGCCTGTTTTCAGCTGGCAAGAGTGCTGCAGGAAGCCATAGAGGGTGAACACGAGGCGTGGGGAGGCCCCACACGGATTCCCCGTGCCCCGTTTTGGCCAGCAGGGTGCTGCAGGAGGCATCTGTCCCAACCCCTGGCCTGTAGAGGAGAACAATGCTGATCCAGCCCTCAAAGAAATCCAGTTTGACACCCCTGCTCTACAATATTTAGAAGCCAAAGTTGAAGATCTCCAGAAGATACACATGTCTTTTTCTTCTGAGGCCTCCACCTTGTGGTCACCGCAAGATGGAACTGCTCTGCACGTCTCCCATTTTCTGAATTCACTGTTCCAAACATCTCCAATTGGTTTGATTTTCAGCCAAGTAGCCTCCAATCATCGATGATATTGGATCTTCTTCCCTCTTCCTGAGTCTCTCTTTCAAATCTTGGCAAACAAGATCTGATGCTGCATCCAGTGGTGCTGTTGTGCCCTTGTTGGAGTCTGATTCTGAGGGGGAGATTGAGCAGTTGACAGGGAGTGGGATGTGGCTCCAGTGGGTGTGGGGGCCCAGTCCAGCTGGGCATTCAGAGGAAGACCCAGGGCCACCCCCTCTTCATCCTAGGGCATGCAGGGAGGAATGGAGAAGNCCAGTCCAGCTGGGCATTCAGAGGAAGACCCAGGGCCACCCCCTCTTCATCCTAGGGCATGCAGGGAGGAATGGAGAAGGGAGCAACATGGCTTGCAAGAGAGAAGAAGGCCCTGATCCCTTTCATTGGTTGCAGCTGGGAGAACAGGATATAACTGGGGAGTTTGCACATGGCTCTTTGCTGGAAGCAAAGCATGCATTATCTTGGTTGAGTCTTATCTAGGTTTTGGCATCCTCCCAACTGTGGTTGCCCCTTTGTAGACTGTTTTTGGAAGAGTTTGATATCCAGCCAAGGATAATGGGACATTGGGGGCCAAGTTGGAGGCATTAAAGGGAATTTATTCTACTTTGGTGACTTTGATGTTTTTGTGTCATGCCCCGGGTCATCACAGGTGCTTTCGATGCTGTAAATTTTTTTTGAGGGCCTTAACTGTGAGTTCTATCTTTGCTGTAGGTGTTCAAGAACTTGAAGTTGTTCATGGAGGAGAAAGAACCTGGTGACAACCTGTTTGATAAGCTTTCTGTAAGTGCACATTGACTTGCCTTGAATTTTGTACCCCTGTCTGTCATCCTTGAGGGTACATTTGCATTCTCCTACTTCATTAGGTTTGAGGCAGAGGGAAAGGTAGGGATGGAAGTCCACCACAGAATCTAGGACATGATGATGTGAAATTATTTGATAGTTCAATTTGCTTCAGCAAGTGTGGATCTAAGTCCCAAAGGTACTTTTTTTTTCTAGAGGCAAATGGACTTCCTTGTTTTTTTTTTCCTTTGAAGATGTTTTGCTTCTCATCCAAAAAGCTTCTTCAGCTCTGACTGGATGGTGGGGAATGGAGATTAACGGGGATCTAATGTATATAGTTTGGGGTTCTGCGGTGGAAGAAGATTCAACATAATTATGTAGGACAGTTTTCTTTTTGAATATCTTCCATTTGCATTTCAGTTCAAAGTCTCATGATCTCCTTGTCTAGGGGTCTCCAGAGTTGGCAATTTTAAGATTTGTGGACGTTTAACACCCAGGATTCCCCAGCCAGCCAAGTTTGGAGACCCATCTCCTAATCCATATGGCAGAAGTAGCTTTCATTACCACCACAAAACTCTTTAGCTTGCTTTCTCCTGGACTAAAGATGACAGAAAGTGGATTAATGCCAATCCTACAGCTACCTTTTAGAGAAAGAGGAATTATTTGAGAGCTGGAGAAAAGATAGGGGTGTGCCTGAATTAAATTCCTGTGCTTTCCAGAAATTGACGGTCAACTGAGAGCTCTTACCTGGGCCACTATTTTTCCTGCTCCTCTTCTTGTTAGAGTTTGCAGCAGAAATTCAAATCCAGAAAGCACACACACACGATTGATTCAGCAGGATTCATTAACTTCTTTATATACATAATAACATTTGAAGTAAAGATTACAATACCAATAGTAGATTCTTCCGACATGGTAAAGGTTACAAGCAAAACACAAACAGCAGCTTCATAGCTCAGAGCAGATTAGTTTCAGTTTCAGAGCTGGGAGCTAAGCTGTGCCCAGACTCCTTCCAGTCTCAGCCCCCAATTCAGCTCCCATTGGCTGACCTTGTTACCCATGTTTTTGCCAGTTCATGAATATTCTGACACTTCTCTAATTTACTCCCACTTGGCTTTCCAGACAGCAACTCTGAACAAACATCTCCAGGACCTGATGGATGGGTTGACAGCAAAGGTCTTCCGGACTTACAATGCATCCATCACACTGCAGGAACAGCTCGAAGCACTGACCAATGGTAAAATGAAATCAAGGCATTGCCTTTTGAGCTGTTCAGCTTTGGGGCCTCTGTTAGTCCTAGCAGAATTTTTCAGTGCCTCTGGAGAACTTTTGATGGGACATATTTTGGAGATGGAACAGATAAATGGGTTCATATTCCAAGCAGGAGCGAGGTGGCTCAGTGGCTTAATGATGCTGGAGATGGTCTCTGCTTCAGCGGTTTGAGTCCTAGCACTGCGTGGCAGAATGAGTTCCTGTCACTCAGCTTCAGCTTCTGTCCACCTAGCAGTTTGAGACTGTTCTATGCGAGTAGATAAATAGGTACCACTTCAGGAGGGAGGGGAGTTGGCGCTCTGTGCAGGCATTCATATTCCTATTGGCTTTGAACCTTCCTGGTTGCGACACTCATTTGTGAGGTAGCTCTGGTGGAGGGAGGTGGCCTAGGTTGATGTTATGGAAAGAGCCACTTGTCTTTCTGGTGCGAAACCAGGTTGCTCACCTATGGCACACCAAGGGAAATAGACCTGTAGAAATCGCAGCTACATCCTAGTCAGTCATTGGCACTTGGGTCTCCCTCTGAATGGTAGAAGGAGAGAGGATTGGGAGAGACATTTTATGAAACTTTCTCTTGTGAAGGACACTATTAGTTTGATAACCCTGATTGCAAATTAATCTGTGAAACAGGTTGTTCTCCAGAAGTTGTGTGTGTCCCATCACTGGAGTCTTTTAAAAAGAGCCTGGAACAACCATTTGTCTGAAATAATAAGGACTTCCTGCTTGGGGTTGGACTAGAAGATGCAGATTAACAGAATTGGAAGGGATCTTGTAGGTCATCTAGTCCAACCAACCACCGCCCAAGGAGGAGACCGCTACACCATTTTCTGACAGATGGCAGTCCAGTCTCTTTTTTGAAAGCATCCAGTTTATGAAGCTCCCACAACTTCCGAAGGCAACTTCTGTTCCATTGGTTCATTGTTGTCACTGTCAAAAAGTTTCTTCTTATTTCCAAGGTTTTTCCAGGTTGAATCTCTCCTTGTTCAGTTTCCATCCATTGTTCCTTGTCTGGCCTTCAGGTGCTTTAGAAAATAACTTGACCCCCTCCTCCTCTCTGTGGCAGCCCCTCAGATATTGGAAGACTGCTCTCATGTCTCCCTTGTCCTTCTTTTCACTAGACTAGCCTTGCCCAATTCCTGCAACAGTTCATCGTATGTTTTAGCCTCAAACCTCGTTTAATCATCCTGGTTACTCTTCTCTGCACTCTTTCCAGAGTCTCAACATCTTTTTTATCGTGTGATGATCAAAACTGAATGCAGGACTCTAGGTGTGGCCTTACTAAGGCTTTATAGAGTGGTATTAGGACCTCCCTTGATTTTGATGATCTTGATTCCTTAAGCTAATTTCCCACACACATTGCACCCACAGAGAAGGACTCCCTGGCTGCTAAACTCCTCTCCTATAACCGAGCAAACCGAGCCGTGGCCGTTTTGTGCAACCATCAGCGAGCAACTCCAAAGACCTACGAGAAGTCCATGAAGAACCTCCAGGCAAAGGTGAGACAGTAGAAAAGGAGGTGGACACACCCATGATGTCAAGATTGCCCTAATAAAATCATGAGCCTCGAGCCAAGCTTCAAAAAAATTCAAAAGATTTATTAGGAGCAACATGCTGGCATTAGCCTAAATGCAGCCAACTCTGGCATACATAATTTTACAGTCACCTGCGACCCTGTTTCCCCCCGGGTGTATCATGAATCACGGGCTGGGTGTCATCAATCATGCTCTCCAATGAAGGATTTTCCCAGGCAGAAGATCCGGTAGCCTAGCTACAATCTTTGTAATAAGGGTGGAATGCACTTCTGGTTTTAAACTGCCATATTGCTCCTTCAGATCCCCCCCCCCTGCACCTTGTTTATGGCAACTTGAAAACAGACATGGGAATGTTTTATGAGTTTACACATGCATTTGCTGGAGGCTTGTAGGGGGTCAATTTGTGGCCGGTGTAAAAAAGAAAACTTACAATTGCTGGCAACCAGCATTGTTGGAATCATGGTTTTCTAGCAGAGGGTGTCAGAGTTGATCATGTTGGACAGCAGAAATGAAGAGAGGATAAGAACTAGACAGCAGGAAGGGAGGACTACCTAGATTTCCTGCATAGAATTTTCTTGAATCTGAAGGTTAGGAGGAACCGTGGAGATTTTCTAGTTCAAACATTTGCCTGGGCTGGAATCTTCAGACCATCTGACACAATGTTTCCTTGAAAAATAAAGGTAAAGTTTCTCCTTCTTGCACATATGTGCTAGTCGTTTCTGGCTCTAGGGGGCGCTGCTCGTCTCCGTTAAAAAGCCGAAAAGCCAGCGCTGTCAGAAGACGTCTCCGTGGTCATGTGGCTGGCAGGACTTAATGCCTTCGAAGGTGCACAGAATGCTGTTACCTTCCCACCAAAGGAGTCCCTATTTTTCTACTTGCATTTTTTACGTGCTTTCAAACTGCTAGGAGAAGCTGGGACAAGTAACGGGAGCTCACTCTGTGATGTGGCGCTAGGGATTCGAATCGCTGAACTGCCAACCTTCCTGATCGACAAGCTCAGGGTCTTAGCCACTGAGCCACTGCATCCACTGAAAAATATAGATGATTAAATTCTGGTCCCAACTGTAGTCACAAATCAAGGACTACCTGTATCAGGAATGAGACTTCATATCTCCAGCAGGCTGGTCGATTTAATAATCTATAGCTGTTGAGGCCAGGAAATTCCTTACTTTGAGTACAAAACTCCCGCTTACATATTCTCCTTAGATATTCTTCTCCTGCTGTTGGGCATTAAGAGAAGAGTGGGGCCCTTGGTGCTTCCTGAGCTTGGTTGGTTTTTTTGCAGGTGTTTCATTACCAAACTAGGTGATATCGTCAGTGCTAGAAGGGAGGAAGGTTTGTGGAGTGGAGGAGGAAGATGACAGTGATGGCGACAACTTGGGGGTGGGGTCCTTGATGCTTTCTGAGTTTGGTTCTTTGCAGATGTTTCATTTACCCAACTAGGTGTCATGCCCCTGTTAGAATCTGACTCTGAGGGAGAGGAGGAACAGCCGACAGGGAGTAGGAGTTTGGCTCCAGAGGTTGTGGAGGAAACTGGGGAAGGGTACAGGCTGGCTGGGCAGTCAGAGGAAGACCCAGGCCCATCCCCTCTTCATCCTAGGGCACTCAGGGAGAAGAGGATAAGGGAGAAAGGTGAATGGTGTGGTCTATGGGGGAGGAAAGGGCCTTGATCCCCTTCATAGCTGTGAGGACTGGTTAAAAGGACAAACTGCGCATGGCCCAGTGCTGGAAGCAAAGCCTGCATTATTCTTGTCGGAACTTATCTGTGTTTTGGCTTCCTCCCAACTGTGGTGGCTGTGCTATCTGGTAGAAGTCTGCAATTAATCATCCTTACCTGCCATAGTAATTCCTTCAGTGTGGTTTGTGTTGGGTTATTTATTTCAAATTAACTTTACTTTGGGTGCGGACTGCATTTACTCCCTCTGTAAACTGTTTTTTTTAAGAGTTTGATTTCCAGCTGAGGATAATTGGACACTGGGGCCAAGTTGGAGGCATTAAAGGAACTTAATTCTACTTTTGTGCTTTGGTTATTTTTGTGTCACACCCCAGGTCATCATCACACTAGGGAACATCATCAGTGCTATGAACACCATCATTAACACTGATGATGTTCCCTAGCTGGGTCATGAAACGTTTGCAAGAAAATCAACGAGCTCAGAGAACACCAAGGACACCACAATTCAAGCCTGAGCTACAAAGCGTTGAATTGTCTCTTCTGTTGGGAGAATATATTCTATATATAATTTATTCTAGTAGGAGAATAAATCCTCACGTCCTTCTCTGGAATAGAAGCATTAGGAAGGCTGTTGTCATGTCTCTCCTTAGATTTTGGTTTTCATGCCTAAAGGCACCTGGTTCCTTGAAGTGTCCTAGCCTCTCACCGCCCATGTTGCACTTCTCTGCACGCTTTCCAGTTTCTGATGAAGATCAGACCTCCAGCCCTTGTTTATCAATGGAGACCGAGTGGAGCAAGTGGCCAGTTTTAAGTTACTGGGTGTTACTCTAAAAGAGGACCTGACCTGGGGGGCTCCCATTGCAGCCCTGGTCAAAAGGGCCCAGCAGAGATTCTACTACCTGAGGCTTCTCAGGAAACAACAACTGGATGAGAAACTGCTGGTGACCTTCTACCGCTGTACCATAGGGAGTATCTTAACTTACTCCGTCTCTGTATGGTTTGCCAATTGCACGGGGCAGATAGGAGAGCACTTCAGAGGGTTAAGGTCATTGTCCAGAGGATTATGAATTGCCCTCTCCCCTCTTTGGAAGAGCTTTAGAGCTCCCTCTGTCTTAAGAAAGTTCAAAACATCCTTAAAGATCCATCTCATCCTGGGCACCCTTTTTTTTTTTAAACTATTACCATCTGGCAGCCGGTACAGGATAATAAAAACAAGGACAAATAGGCTGAAAAACAGCTTCTACTCCAAGGCAGTAAGTCTACTGCATTCTACATTAAAGTGTAATATTCATGCAATATCAGGGGTTTTCAATTCAATTGCATAGGTGAAGGATGTGTGTTTGTGTTTATTTTCATAGTCAAGATGTACTGTGAAGGTGATATTTAATTCTGTTGTATGAGGTGCAGTGACAATAAAGTAAACTGAAAGAAAAGTGAAGTGTTTCATCTTCAAAGACTTTGTTTACACAGGACAGAGGACTCCATTTTGACTTACTCATTTTGTATTTCCAGATAGATGCCCAAAAAGATCAGCTGGCTGATGCAAAATCGAGGCTGAGAAAGGCCAGGGCAGAACACAAGTGCAAGAAAGAGGCAAAGTCAAAAGCGTGAGTGAAAATCTTGGTTCTTTTTTTAAGCCTGGGGTGTTTAATCTCACCGATGGCCATCCCTCTTTATTCTCATTGAACGGCATGTTAGATATATGTCCATTTGAACTGGTTCAGTCTAGTGGTGAAAGCACCAGGCTAGAAATTAGGAGAGGTGAGTTCTAGTCCTGCCTTAGGCATGAAAGCTATCAGCCCCCCAAATGTTGACAAAAGCCAGCTGGGTGACTTTGGGTCAATCACCAGGCGACTGTGAGTTCTAGTCACAATAAGCATGAAAGCCAGTTGTGTGATTTCGGACCAATCACCGGAAGATCTAGTTCCTCCTTAGGCATGAAAACCAGCTAGGTGACTTTGGGCCAATCACTAGGAGACGGTGAGTTCTAGTCGGTGAGTTCTAGTCCTGCCTTAGGGATGAAAGCCATCTGGATGATGTTGGGGAAATCACCAGGAGACGGTGAGTTCTAGTCACAATAAGTATGAAAGCTGGTTGGGTGATTTTGGGCCAATCACCAGAAGATGGTGAGTTCTAGTCCTGCCTTAGGCATAAAAGCTGGCTGCATAACTCTGAGCCAGTCACTTTCTCTTAGCCCACACAATCCAACTCAGGTAACAGGCCAGTCAGTCAATTCCTGTCACAATCAGTGGATCAATGCTCATTTCATCTAATAAAAAAGCAAACACTGCAATTGTGGGAAAAAAATGGGTGGGAAGAAAAAAAAAGATATATATGCATGTATTTGTGGGGATGCTGGCTTTGAGTCTATTAAAATGTAATTATAAAATAATTCCCCATGTTGTCTGGGGAATTCAGGAGCTTGAAGCCCATCCATCTCGAAGTGGGCAAGGTTGAGAAAGACTTCTACAGGGGATGTCTCTGTTTTGCAACAGTGCCATAGAAAAGAAAAAGAAACTGGTGAAGAAGATTGAAGAACAGCTGGCGAAGCTGAAATTGCAGGCTACTGACAAAGAGGAAAACAAGCAGATCGCTATGGGCACCTCTAAGTTGAATTACCTGGACCCCCGCATCACCGTGGCCTGGTGGGTGAAGGGCAGCTAGAAGGGGGTTTAGATGGGTGGGATTCAAATGTTTTAGCAACCAGTTCTGTGGCCGTGGCTAGGTGGGCATGGCCATGTGATTGGGAGGGTGTGGCTTTTTTTGCAGNCAGCAGGAAGCTTTTAACCCCCCCCCCCTTTTTTTTTTTTCCTCCTGGGCCTCAGGGAAAACTTCTGGGAGCAAAAACACTCCTTCCTGACGATCAGCTGTTCTGACGATCGGCTATGCCAGGATCGCCCTTGCTGTCTTTACTGCTTTACCCAGGAGGCTTCCCTGGGGCCCAGCCTGCACCCCTTTTCGCTTCCTGGGTGAAGCAGTAAGACAGTGAGGGGGATCCTGGCACAGCTGATTGCCAGAACAGCTGATCGTTGGAAGGCGAAAAAAAAGTAATACCTTGAGGAGTGCCTGGGCAGGGAGAACACAGTCAGCAATATCGCGCATGTGCGATAAGGACTGACTGGTCAGGGAGGGAAGGGGCGGGCAAAGAGCAGTGGGGCCAACCAGGGGCACAATTTGCCAGTTCTATGAACTGCACAGAATCATAACAACTGATTCTAGAGAACCGGTCTAAATCGGTAGACTCTCACTCCTGGGTTCAGAGTAATGGTTCCCAAATTGGGCGGTACTGCCTCCTGGGGGGGGGTGGGATGCCTTAAGGGGGCGCTAAGAGGCAAAGGGGGCATTCAAAGCACACCAGCTAGATTGTAGTTAATGCTCCGGAGCTGGACTCCAATGCAAAAGCAGCATGTTATGTGCTGCGCGACTGCGTTTCATGCAACCGGCCCCCCTGCCGCCTCTTAGCATCCCCAAGGCAGGGCTTAGAGTGGCTAGCAGCGGGGGCAGTTCGATGATGTCAGCCGGTCTTGCAGTTCGCCCATCGAGACGCCGGTCACGGAGCAGTGTACAAAGCCATATGGTGAACCTGCCAGGGGCGATGCCTCGAACGCGTCCCCCCCCTGACCTCTTAGTGTCCCCAAGCTGGGGGCCAGTAGAGGAGCGGAGCGCTAAGAGGCGCATCCGGCGCGCTCATGCGCGCGTTGGGCGATGTCTTCACACGTGGCTGATCGGCGGTATACGCAATTCCAAAACGTTGCCATTGCTTCTTCCGCATTGGAGTGCCGGTCTCCGGAGCAAAGGGGGCTAGTTAATGGGGTGAACCGTGCAGGGCTGGCCGCGTCTGAACTAGACCCTTGCAACCTCTTTAGCACCATCTTCTCGGCATCCCTCTTGGGATCGCGCTAAAGAGGCGGCAGCGGGGCGTTTGGAGGTAGCCGGGCTGCAGGTCACCCTATTGACTGTTGCACCACACTGAACTGGCGCCTCAAATATTGCATGCACATTGGGAAAGTTATGCAACCATAATTTCTCAAGTGCCACACGGGCTGTCGCTTCTGTCTGTTGTCAGTCCGTCACAATTCCACAAAGGTCCTCTGCATACCTTCTGCCTACCTACATACCTGTCTGTCTGTGGCTTTGTCTATCCTACCATATCTATCTGACCTACTACATCCCAAAGTCCTGTCTTCTTCCTGGCTGCCTAACCTACCGACCTAAATCTGACTCCCAATATAAGATACTGTATCTGCCTGCCAGCTGCCTCTCTCTCTCTCATTCTCCTCCATCCATCCATTCCATCCTCCATCCCATCCCATGTTCGAAAGTGCCGGCCCCCAGGCATAAAGCTTATATTCGGTGGTGCGAAACCATGTGTTCAAGACTATAGGTAAGCTCGTATCACATTTTGTGAGGGCTTTAAACAGATTCATGTTGACCAGATTTTTTTTTTTTTCCACCCTAATAAGAAAATTACTTTCCCGCAATGTTATTGCAATTACAGTGCCTTCTGAAGAAGGCAAAACCAAAATGTACTGTAAATTTAAAGGAGAACACACATGCACTCCCTTCTTACCCTGCTGAGCAGGTGATTGGACTAGAATAGATATCTCATTATCTTTCCTTCCCTCCTCCTTTATTTATTTTTCTTTCTGTCCCTTCCTTCCATTCCCCCCCTCTTCTTTGTCCTTTTTCTTTCCTTTTCTCTTATTTCTCTCCTTCTCTCTTTCTTTTCTCTCTCCTTTCCCTCCTCAGGCTCATCCCTTTGGATAGGGGTTGCCAAGCTTTGGACCTCAGGACCACACCAAAACTCACAGTTTTAAATCCCAGAGACCACTAATATGAAATTTTGACTGACGGTGGCTTTCTGTGTTGGTGGAGAAAGAAGAGAGAGAGAGGAGAGATCTGGATCCAGCCTCCTCTATTTCACACACACACAGGCAGGGGTGGGATTTAGACCCCTGATCTAAAGCTGTCAAAACTCCAAAAACAGGTCAAGTAGCTCTGGGAAGGCCAGTCATAAATTAGAACACTTGTATTTGGTTTGCCAGTCACCTGGCCATGCCCACCCAGTCACATGACCAGCAAGCCACACCCACTCAGTCACGTGACTAGCAAGCCACTTCCTCAAATTAGGCCATGCTCACAGAAATTTGAATCCCACCCCTGGGTGGGGGGCACTGAGGATGAGTTTGTAGCACCAAAGGGATGGTGGACTTAAAAAGTTTGGGAATCATTGAGGGAAGTTGAAGGACAGGAACTTATAGGAGAAGGAATGGTAGAATCAGGGGTCAGAGTCAATATAGGAAACAGCCTAGAATCCCTATGTAGTCATAAAGTCCAACCACCCTTGCATTCCATTATATCAGGCTAGGTAACCCCATCAAAGCATTAGATTTAGTTTCAGTCTCTTGCAGTGGTCTAGTAACAAAACATCTGAATAAAAACAGCGAGCTTTGGAGAACATCAAGAATAGCAATCGCACTTAGACTTACATACTGCTTCACAGTGCTTTACAGCCCTCTCTAAGCAGTTTACAGAGTCAGCCTCTTGCCCCCAATGATCTGGGCTTTCATTTTACTGACCAGGGAAGATAGGAAGGCTGAGTCAATCTTGAGCTGGTCAGGATCGAACTGCTGGCAGTGGGCAGAGTTAGCCTGAAATACTGCATTCTAACCATTACGCCACTACGGCCCTTCCTTCCTTTCCTTCCTTCCTTCCTTCCTTCCTTCCTTCCTTCCTTCCTTCCTTCCTTCCTTCCTTCCTTCCTTCCTTCCTTCCTTCCTTCCTTCCTTCCTTCCTTCCTTCCTTCCTTCCTTCCTTAGAATAGCACTTAGACTTATATAATGTTTTCCAGCTCTAAGTGGTTTACAGGATCGGCCTCTTGCCTCCAACAATCTGGGCCTTCATTTTACCGACCTCGGAAGAAAGGAAGGCTGAGTCAACCTTGAGCCTGGTGACATTCGATCTGCCAAATTGCAGTCAGCCGGCAGTCAGTAGAATTAGCCTGCAGGACTGTGTTCTAACTCATGCGCCACGAAGAAGTTCAACCCTAAGCTTCATATACTCAACTTTTGGAGGCTGTAGACTATGTTAACTAACACATTTTGATAAGACACAGGTATATAACACGGGTGTCAAACTTGCCGCGTCACATTGTGATGTGACATTTTGCGATGTTTTCTCCATTCATGGAATTGGGATGGGCGTGGCCTGTGTGTGACACATCCATCCCATGGCTCACAGGTTTGACCACCCTGCTATATAACCTAAGAAACAGTTGGGCAATTGCACAAGGTTTGTGGAATTTGAGCTATTTATGTAGGAGAATGAGTGGCAGAATCCGGGGGTGGAGTCAAAAGAGGACTCGGCCTAGAATCCCCACATAGCCACAAACAAAATCCAGTCTCCCTTGAATTCAGTTAAACCTGATCTAAATCCTAGCAATCTTGACAGAACTGCTTAAAATAGAAGTGCCCATCGGTATCAATGTCTTGCTGTTGATCCTGTTATGATCCTTTAATTGTCTCCTCCAGTTCTGCTTTGATGCTGACGTGTGTCCTTCCTTCTCTTCTGCATTCCTTGACTCTAGGTGCAAACGGTTTGATGTGCCCATCGAAAAGGTGTACAACAAAACTCAGCGAGAGAAGTTTGCGTGGGCCATTGCAATGGCGGAGGAAGATTTTGTATTCTAAAGGGATCTAGGCTACTCCCGGCTTGTTGTGGGGTCGCTCGTTGGCATGTTTTTGTGTGCCTTTACTAGCAGGGAGGGCTGTTTTGCACATACAAAATACATCTAAAGGAGAATGGAGAGCCTGTTGTTTCTACTTTTATGTAAAAGGGAGACTGCCCTGCTTTATTTATTAATGAGTAGCATTGGTTCTCCATCCTGGTCTGTGAGGATATTGGACCATTCATAAGAAGAATAGTTCTGGAACAGGATTAGTCAGTGTTCTCATAGTTTTTTCTTCTAGATTTCTCAGGGATGGTAGCGGCACGAGAAGATCCAACTGTCTTGAACTAAACCAGGAGTCTTCAAACTCAACAGCTTTAAGACTTGTGGACTTCCACTCCCAGAATTCCTCTTCCTCCAGTTATGTTAGCTCAGGAATTCTGGGAGTGGAAGTCCACAAGTCTTAAACTTGCTAAGTTTGAAGACCCTTGAACTAAACCTTCAGCTTCTTTCCTCAAGACTTTTAGGAAAAGCCCCTCATGAATTGGAAGGTTAGGTTGGGTAATGTATTGTAAAACTCAACTTCTTGAGTTCTTGTGCACCGCTGTTCATTGAAGGCCAAGTTCTTGATGTCCTTGAGATGTGGTGGACCACCAACACAAAAGAAAGGAGCAAAAGATCTTTGAAACAATTTGTTACATCTAGAGGATCTCTAGTGCAGGGAAAGACGTATCACTTTCATGTTCCCTTGGCTCATTCAATGTTGTCTTCTCATACTTTGAGGAGACACATGAAATCCAGGAAGAGAAGAGACATGTATGCCATGTGGTGCATTTTCTAACTTTCCTCCTTCTTGGGTGCTCCTCACCACCTGAAGTCTTCACCCTTTAGTGGGGAATCTCAAACATCAGCGAGAACCAGTTGAGTGGCTTCTTTTGGGAGAAAAGACACAGAGAGAGATCCCTCCATCCTTAATTGGACTGTGATCAAGATGTCAGCAGAGGTGCCTTCAAAAGTCTGGATTAGAAGAAAAGTAACTCAGGACTGTTCTGCACACAGTTTTGGCACACACACTAATGAGAAGTTAAATTTGTCACCAAGTATTTGTAGTAGTCACTGTGCAAAGTTATTCCAGTCAGGAAAGATCTGTAGATGTTACCGTGAAAAACAGTAAACATCTACAATTCATGGCCAGCCTATGATGGTTTGGTTTAGTACACAGTGTAGCAAATGCTAGACTTTAAAACCAGCGAAGGACACAACATTTACACCAGGGTTAGGCAACCATGACCCTTTTACCTCAGCATGGCTCAGGAATTCTGGGAGTTGAAGTCCACAGATCGTAAAGAGGCCATAGTTACTCAACCCTGGTCCAGACTGCCAACTTCTTGAGTGACGTATTCCAGAGTGTGTCTGGAACTATTAGTAGGTGGAATCTACTAATGGCTCCATTCCTTGCAGAATTAATATTCTGGGTCATCTAATGAGTTCAGGTTGCTAATCTTCCCACAAAAATGATGGCGGTGGTAATTGTAGGGTTAAAATGTTTCAATACCACAGATTAAACATTCATTGGTTTTACTTGTGGGCACACATATGCCTTATTTCAATTCTATTCCCTTAATTCAGCCCTTGAGGTTGGTGCCCCCAGTGATTAAAAGTATTCTGAGGTCTAATCTTTCTAGGGACACTTTCAGGTTTATTGGCTGTTTTTCTGAGAATGAGATAGGCTGGTATTACAAAACAAATAATTGAGTTTCTGATTATGTGCTGTTAATCAAAATGGAAAAGAATTCGCTCCAGAATCAGTTTGCTTACCTGGTAAAGCATAAGAGAAAAAATAATGAACTTTTTCTAGTTCAGTGGCCATCATAGGAATGAATGCTGCTGATTGGGGGTGATGTGCACTTTTATCCAAGACAGGCGGTTTACTTTGGGAATAGCATGCTTAAAAGTTTAAGTTTTGTTTGGGGCTTTGGCTGAATGCACCAGAGTCCAGGAAAGAAAGTGGCTAAGGGGTTTAACTTATTAAAATAAAATTTTGCACAGTTCAATATTTGAATATCTTATTTCTATCACTATGTGAAGGAAACAGTGTGGAATGTTTCAGAGCGTGGAATTTGCACTTGGAATATTTTCATATGAATTTGCCACTACAATAATTTCATCATGTATATTGTTTTTTTTATCCTCCTGCGAACCCTGTAATACAATGGGAATAACAAGAGAAGATCTGTTCTAATATATGTCATAACATATTGCAATAAAACTCTTCTGCTATTTTCCCAGAAACTCTAGGTGGTTTTATTCGATTCCAATTCTAGGGCCTTTATTTATTTATTTATTTTAAGAAGTATATCCTGTCCCTGGACAGTTTTTTGGACTGTGTCTTTCTTTTGGCTTGTTCAATGGAGGATCTATTTTTAAATGTATTTTTTGAAAGATCAATCGCAGGACAAAGAGTTTTTCCTTGGATTGACATGTTTTTCTAACATTTTTTGCAACCAATTAAAATGATATTTGAAAAGATTCCGGTGGTTTCTTGGTTTCTTCTTGGTGTGATTCAGCCTGTTGCCACATGAGGGCATGTGGATTTGCAGCATCTGAGGTTGTTTGGTCGTATTCAGGGAGAAAGTAAAATTTTGTGGTTTCTTTATCTGAGCCTGCAAGGGGCTCTCTTGCTCTATTTGGTGGCAAGAATGCAAGGGAAGGGAAGAGGAGGGAGGGAGGAAGGAAGAAATGGAAGGAAGGAAGGATAAATGGTGAGAGAGAAAGAACGAGGAAGAGGGAGGCAGGCAGGAAGGAAAATGGAAGGAAGGGTGAGGGAGGTCTGGAATTGAAGAGGAAGGAAGGAAGGAAGGAAGGGAAAAGGGAGGGAGGGAGGTAGAGTTTGAGAGGAAGGGAGAAAAGGAAGGAAGAAGATGGGGAAGGAAGGGAAGGACGGAAAGAATAGGAAGAAAGGGAGAGAAGAAGGAAGGAAAAAAGGGAAGGAAGGGTGAGGGAGGTCTGGAATTGAAGGGAGAGGAAAGGAAAAGGAAGGAAGGGGGAGGTTGAGTTTGAGAGGAAGGAAGGAAAGTAGGAAGAGGAAGAGAGGAAGATGGGGAAGAAGGAAGGGAAGGGAGAGGGAAGGAAGGATAAATGGTGAGGGAAGGAAAGAAGGAACAATAGGAAGAAGGAAAAAAGGGAGATCTGGAATTTAAGAGGAAGGGAAGGAAAGAGAAGGAAGAGGGAAGGGAGGGAGGACTGGAGTTTGAGGGGGGAAGAGAAAGGGTGAAAGGGAGGTTGATCATAGGAGGAAAGAAGGGAGGGAGGAAGAGGGAAGGAAGGAAGGAAGGGAGAGGAAGCAAGGAAAGTGAAAGTGGGAAGGATCGGGAAGGGACAAAAAGGAACAAAGGGGAAAGAAGAAAGAAAACCACACAAAAAAACTTAAGTCGAGGGTATATAATGTTCTGAAAAGTACCAACTCTTGATTCACAACCATTCATTCCATGACAGAAGTTACAAGGTTCCTCACACAATCGTTCCAGCATCCTCACAGTTGCTCAATTAACCTTCCAAGTGCTTGGCAACCAGCATGTAGTTATGGTAGAGTAATTTTGGTGATGGTAAGGCAATACCCACAATTTCATGTTCTGGAAGAAGCCTGCCCAAATGCTAAGGAGTAGAAATTAAACTCTGACGGTAATGCTCTCCAGAATGAGTTCAGAACATGCTGCAATTCTTAATTGTATGGCTGATTTAATCTCAGATATCTCTCAAAGTGTCACTACTTCCTCCATGTCACTGAATGTGCAATTATAAGGGGATGAATTGCATCCTTCCAGGGTGTGATCTTATCCAGAGGGAATGTGGCTCTACCAAGCTCAATACAATTCAAACCTTTTCTGACCCTCTGTAGATTTCCTCCACACCCTGATCCCTTTGGAGATCTTTCCAATCAGATTCTTACCAAAAAAATGACACAGTCCTAGGCCGCATTAACAGAATCAAGATCATGTGAAGTGTTAATACCATTTTGTAATGCCTTGTTAAGGCCACACTTGGAATTCCGCAACCAATTTTGGTCACCACAATGTAAAAAAGATGTTAAGAGTGCAGAGAACAGCAACAAAGACAAAAATTGGGACTAGAGGCTAAAACATATGAAGAACAGAAGGTGACTCTCCCATAACTAAAATTTGGAGAGGAAAACGTTGCACAGAAAGCATTTGAAGCAACACTTTGATCTAGAAAACTTCCTAAGTGTCTTTCTGTTGCTACCATCATATTTCTACCACCATATTTCTGGTTCACTTATTTTAAGAAGCAGAGTTAAGGCTGAGGGTGGATGTAAGACAAAATATGTCCAATTGGTACAGGGAAAAAGGTATAACAACTTGGGGAGAGCCCAAAGGTGCTTTTTCAAGAGGCAACTGGACTTTCTTATTTTTTCTTTTGAAGATGTTTTGCTTCTCATCCAAGAAGCTTATTCAGCTCTGACAGGATGGTGGGGAATGGAAGGATTTATATTCCTTGCAGACAGCTGGTCATTTGCATCCTTTTAGAGGGTCATTGAGACTACTTGGAGTATTTATTTATGTCTTCAGTTGTCCCAGAGGTGCTTTTTCAAGAGGAAACTGGACTTTCTGGTTTTTCTTTTCATGTTTCACTTCTCATCCAAGAAGCTTCTTCAGCTCTGACTGGATGGTGAGGAATGGGAGGATTTATACTCCTTGAAGACAGCTAGTCATTTGCATCCTTTTAGAAAACCATTGAGGCCACCTGGAGGTTTATCTGTGTCCTCAGGATCACCTGAGTGTTGGTAATAGTTCCCGTAGTCCACAATTTTTTCTCTGGAAATCCATTCCTACTCCCGCACCATTCCAAGGGTGTTCATCCCAAACTGTCTTGCTAAAAGTCCATAGAGATTTTCAGTCAGCCAGGTCCTGGTTGTCCCAAAGGTGCTTTTTCAAGAGGAGACTGGACTTTCTAGTTTTTATTTAAAGAAGTTTCACTCCTCATCCATGAAGCTTCTTCCCTTCTGACCGGATGGTGGAGAATGGAAGGATTGATTTATTCTCCTTGCAGACAGCTGGTTATTTGCATCCTTTTAGAGGGTCGTTGAGGCCACTTGGAAGTTTCTCTGCATCCTCAGAGTCTCCTGAGTGATGCTCCTGGTTCTTATAGTCTGCAATTTTCCCCCCTCTGGAAATCCATTCCTACTCCTGCACCATTCCAAGGGTGTTCTTCCCAAATTGTATAGCTAAAAGTCTGTAGAGATTCTCAGTCCTCCAGGTCATCTAGGGATTTGGGACAACCATGACCTGGATGACTGAAAATCTCTACAAACATGGGAAGAGATTTTGCCCGGCTGCCTCTAGAGTAGAGCTGGGGAATGATGGCCCTTTAATGACTTGTGGACTTAAAAACTCCCAGAATTTCAAGAAAGCATCTGTTTTTCACGTTTATGTCAGTGGTGGGACTCAATTTTTTTTACTGCTGGTTCTGTGGGTGTGGCTTGGTGGGCATGGTAGGGGAAGGATACTACAAAATCTCCATTCCCTCCCCCCTCCTAGGGGAAGGTTATCACCGGTTCTCTGAACTATTCAAAATTCCCACTACTTGTTCTCCAGAACTGGTCAGACCCCACTGAATACCACAGCCATAAGTTGCTTTTTCCAGTGCTACTGCAACTTCAAACAGTCACTAAAGGAACAGTTGTAAGTCGAGAGCTTTTCTTCTCGGCCCTGTTGTTGAAAACAAACATACCCACCCTTTTTTTAAATCCAAAAGTTGACAATCATTTATGTAGCCACTGAGGCAAATCAGATGTCAAACATTCTTTCTGGAGTTGTATGATTCTTTTTTTAAAAGCAACCTCCCATTCCTGCAAAGAGTCACCATTCTTGAGATAAGGTCCAAGGAATGGATTGTCATTAAACAAATGTTTGCAAGTTGAGAACTACCCATATTCATAGTTCCCTGGATTCATCCAAGTAATCCCAGTTACTTTAAGAGATCCTTGATGAACAGCAGATAATGTAGATATAGATACAGTTCAACAATGTTGGAAGGGATCTTGTAGGTCATAAGAAGAGATTGGATAAGCATTTGTCCAGGATGGTGGAGGCTTCCTGCTTGGGGTTGGACTACTAGAAGATACAGATGCAGATTAACAGAGATGGAAGGGACCTTGTGGGTCATCTAGTCCAACCCCCCACCCAAGCAGGAGACCCTACATCATTTCTGAAAGATCTCTTCCTGAAAACCTCCAGTGATGAAGCTCCCACAACTTCCAAAGGCAACTTCTGTTTCATTGCTTGACTGTTTTCACTGTCAGAAAGTTTCTCCTTATTTCCAGATTGAATCTCTCCTTGTTCAGTTTCCATCCATTGTTCCTTGTCTGCCCTTCAGGTGCCTTGGATAAAAGTTTAACCCTCTCCTCTCTGTGGCAGCTCTTCAAATATTGGAAATACTGGTATCATGTCTCCCCTGGTCCTTCTCTTCACTAGATTGGATATACTCAATTCCAGCAACTGTTCATTGTATCTTTTAGTCTCCTGTCCCCTCATCATCCTGGTTGCTCTTCTCTGCACTCTTTCCAGAGTCTCAACATCTTGTTTTATAGTGTGGAGACCAAAACTGGATGCAATATTCTAGCTGTGGTTTTACTAAGGCTTTATAGAGTGGTATTAATACCTCCCTTGATCTTGACTGTATCCCTCTGTTAATGCAGTTTAGGATTTCATTGGCTTTTTTGGCTGTCGCTGCACATTGTTGGCTCATCCAGACCTCTGAAAGTTATCAAGGTTGAGAAACACAGTTTAACTCCACAGCTTGGACTTGGAGTTAATTCAAACCCAAAGATGTTGTTCACACATTGTCCCTGGGGTAGCAAACGAGCCATCTATTTAAAATCAGAATCAAAATAGAGATGAAAGGGACCTTGGAGATCTTCTAGTCCAGCCTCTTGCTCAAGCAGGAGACCCTATATCATTTCAACCAGATGGTTGTCCAATCTCTTCTTCAAAAACCTCGATTGATGAAGCACCCACAACTTCAGGTGGCAAGCTGTTCCATTGATTAATGGTGGTATTAGTACCTCCCTTGATCTTGATCAAATCCCTCTGTTAATGCAATTAAGGGTTGCATTGGTTTTTTGGGCTGCTGCTGCACACTGTTGGGCTCCTATTTAGCTGGTTGTCCACTAAGACTCCAAGATCCCTCTCCCAGTTCCTGCTATTGAGCCTGGTTTCACCCAGTTTATAGGTGTCCTTTGAGTTTTTCTTGCCTAAGTGTAGGACTTTACTTTTGGAGGGAAAAGATATTTACAAGCATCTTCTCTGTGTCCTTAACACTTACACATAAATCAGACGGAGTCCATCCATTTGGGCCAGACTTTCTGGATAAACAGTTCAGCAGATCCTGCATCACGAGTAGCAATCACGTTGGCAGAAACATGAGCACCTTTGATCCAAGTGCCTTGCAAATCCAGTGCTCTTCAGGTGATCTTCCACCAGCCAGTGACTTTCTCAAGGTAGAGAAGTGACAGGGTAAAGAGGAGGAGCTTTTGATGGTGGAGAAAGTGTTGCCAAATGTTAGTAAATGTTTTATCACACCTGTTTCCTGGAGGCAACCATCGATCTTCTTAGTTGAACCTCCCAAAGGGGAAGGCAAGGCGACTCACTTGTAGGCATGTATATTATTGTTCCCAAACGTCCCAGTTCCTTTGGAGAAGGTACATCCACTGCTTCATTAGGTCCTCCAAGGTTCACTTGAGGGTGTCAAGGAAGAAGGAGAACCTCCAACCATGAAGACCAACCTTGTTGTTCTTGGCCTGCTGCTTCTGCTTAAAAATGAAGGTAAGCCCACCACTACTGAACCAACAGAGATCAATTGCCAAAATTACCTTCATGCACTGATCAAGTTACCCAACTCTAGTTTTGATCTGTTCATTGACCTATATTTTATTTGGAAGCATTATGTGTTGGGAGGGGTAGAACATTTCAAAGGTTCCAGTTCTACCAGTTGCTCAGTTGCTAAGTCTTTCCAACTTCATGGAGCATAGCATGGCAGGATCTCATGTCCTCCACCATCTTTCAGAGTTTGCCCAAAATTCATGTTCCTTGCATAGATGACACTATCTAACCATCTCCTTCTCGGCCATCCTCTTTTACTTTTTCCTTCCATCTTTCCCCAACATCAGGGTCTTCTGCAAGTCCTCTCTTCCCATTTGGTGGCCAAAGTATTTGAGCTTCAGTTTCTGTCCTTCCAAAGAAGAGTCAGGGTTGGTTTCTTTTAGGATTGATTGATTGGACCCCCAGGCAGTCCAAGCTGAAGACTCTCAAGAATCTTCTCAAAGGCTACAACCATATGATTGGGGGAAGCTATCTATAGGAAAGCAAGTTCACCCTTTTTCTTCATGTACGAATCTGAAATTCTTCAACTCGAAAACTTTGACATAGATTAAAAAAAACTTTAACAAGTATTACAATCAAAAATAAGAAAGCTTATGCAAAGAATAGAATAGAGTAGAATAGAATAGAATAGAATAGAATAGAACAGAATTCTTTATTGGCTAATGATTGGACAGGCAAGGAATTTGTTTTGGTACAATTGCTCTCAGTGTCCATAGAAGAAAAGATACGTTGGTCAAGAATCATCAGGTACAACACTTAATGGTAGTCATAGGGTACAATGAGCAATCAAATCATACTAGGAAACAGTCAATAAAAATAGTTAGGATACAACCAACAATGTTACAGTCATACAATCACAAGTGGGAGGAGATGAGTGAAAGGAAGGATAGGAGGGTTAATAGTAATAGTAATGCAGACTTAGAAAATAGTTTGACAGTTTTGAGGGAATTATTTGTTTGGCAGAGTGATGGCGTTCAGGAAACAACTGTTCTTTTGTCTAGTAAAGTAAAACAAAAAGTAAAAATAATACAGAAAAAATAGAAAAATATGAAAAAATAAAAAAGTGTAAAAAAGTGGTTTTACATAAACAATGATTTCCCTGTTCACCAGAAAAAATGACTTTTATGTCCTTAGAGGCTACATTACCGCTGTGAGCTTAGCTGGAATGTGTTGTATCCCAGCTGCTTGGCTCACCAGTCGACTGCAAAAACTTTGGTTCTTACTGTCATCTTTTAAGGAACAACTTTCTGGAGTACATATAGGCACTCCCATGGGGTTTCAGTAGCCAGTAGGTTTTTTTCTCTGTCTGCTGATCTCTGCTGCAATGTCATCCTCGCTCCTATAGGGACAGGTAGCTCACCATGTCCTCACTGGAAGTAACAAATTGTCATGTAGACACAAATGACCACAGAACAACACTATTTACCAATTATAGCAATAGCAGTAGCACTTAGACTTATATACTGCTTTATAGTGCTTTACAGCCCTCTTTAAGTGGTTTACAGAGTCAGCCTATTTTCCTCCAACAATCTGGGTCATTTTACTGACCTTGGAAGGATGGAAGGCTGAGTCAACCTCGAGCTGGTCAGGATTGAACTGCTGGCAGTGGGCAGAGTAACCCGAAATACTCCACTCTAACCACTGGAAAGGAAGGAAGAAAGGAAGGAAGGAAGGAGGGAGGAAGGAAAGAAGGAATAGCAATAGCTGTTAGACTTATATACCACTTTATAGTGCTTTACAGCTCTGTCTGGTTTGCAGAATCAGCCTCTTGCCCACAACAATCTGGGTCCTCACTTTACTGATCTTGGAAGGATAGAAGGCTGAGTCAACATTGAGCCTAGTGAGATTCGATCTGCCAAATTGTAGGCAGCTGGCTGCAGCAGAAGTATGTGACAAAAGGCACACAGAATGCTGTTATCTTTCCACAAAAGGGGTACCTATTTATCTACTCGCATTTTCGTGCCTTCAAACTCTAGGTGGGCAACAGCTGGGAAAAGAACTGGAGCTTACCCCAACTCATGGTGCTCTGGTCTCAAATATAGCCTATGAGCTTCCTAGCTGACAAACTTGGCATCTTTAACTGCTGATCCTCCTTGAAAGTACAATAACAATATAAATTGTTGATTTTGACCAGCAAGCAAAAGCTGAAAAGGTTCAAGTTAAAGCTTTTATACTCAGTTGGGGGATTCAGAGGGCAAACCACATATGGAAATGCTGGGCAAGGATATTTGCCAGATGTCTCTTTCCAGAGCTGAAATGCTATTTTCTTGTTCCTCTCCTTCCTTCCTTGCCTTCTGCAGTTTCCCCACTGACCTGCTTTGTGTGTGACAACCAGCGCACCAACCTGCGGTGTCTCCGTTTCAGAGAGTGCAGTGAGGAAGAAGTGTTCTGCGTGACCGCCGTGGGCTCATATGAATTTGGTGCACTTCAGGCAACTGGTTGCTGATCGGTTGGGGTGAAAGTAATCTGGGCATCAGTTGTTTGGCATCAGTAGGGTTGCCCTACCCCAAAGGCAGGGCAGCTGCAGAGAGAAAGAGAGAGGGAGGGGGGGAGAGAGTGTGTGAGAAGGGGAGGGAGGGAAGGAAAAAGAGAGACAGAGAGAGAGAGAGATTATATGGATCCAAGGCAGAAGAAGATACCAGATAGATTAGAAAAGCTCTGAGGTCCCTTCCAGCCCTATGTTCTATGTTGAGCAGCTGTAGAATAACAGAATAGCAGAGTGGGAAGGGGCCTTGGAGGTCTTCTAGTCCAGCCCTCTGCTTAGGCAGGAAACCTTACACCATTTCAGACAAATGGTTATCCAATCTCTTCTTTCTCCAAAGCATTCACAACTTCTGGAGGCAAACTGTTCCACTGATTAATTGTTCTCCGTGCCAGTAAATTTCTCCTTAGTTCTAGGTTGCTTCTCTCCTTGATTAGTTTCCATCCATTGCTTCTTGTCCTGCCTTCTGTTGCTTTGGAGAATAGCTTGACTCCCTCTTTTTTGTGGCAGCCCCTGAGATACTGGAAGACTGCTATCATGTCACCCCTTAGTCTTTCTATTCATTCAACTAGAGATATGCAATATCTTCATATGTTTTGGTCTCCAGTTCCTTCATCATCATTCTTGTTCTTCTCTGCACTGGACTTCAGAGTTCAACCCTGAGCTACAAATATTCTCTCTGTCAGTAAAAGGGACATTGCACCTTTCCATCTCACATCCCCAAGAGGGTGGGGGGAAAGCATGAAAGGGGCATGATGGCCTGGTTGATTTAGATGGCGTTTCTGTTTCTAAATCCTTTGCAAGAACCATGATTTTGGGTTTTTTTCAGCTCTGGTGGCGCAGTGGTTAGAGTGTAGTATTGCAGGCTAATTCTGCTGACCGCCAGTTTGGCAGTTCAATTCTCACCAGCTCAAAGTTTACTCCATCCAGGGGTGGGCTTCAAAAAATGTAGCAACTGGTAGTTGCTGGGTGGGCATGGCCATGATGGGTGTGGCCTAGTCAGCCTCCTGCACCATGGCAGGGGAGTGGGTGGGTGGGTTGTTTTCATTCTCCCCTGGTTCCGGAGGCCCTCTGGAAGCCAGAAATGGGCTTGTTTCTGGCCTCCAGAGCCTCTTGCAGGCTCATTTTTTTGCCCTACCTTCGCCTCCACGCAGGCCCTGCACTTACCACGTGGAGACTCCTGGGAGGGGCTGGGCAGGGTGGGCTGCGCCAGCCAGTCACTGTAACTACCAATTCGGCAAACCAGATCAAAACAGTAGCAGCCCACCCCTGCTTCCATCCTTCTGAGGTTGGTAAAATGAGGACCCAGATAGTTGGTGGTAATATGCTGGCTGTCAGGGCTCCAGCATCCACCCCCATTAAAATCATGAGTCTCTAGCCACATCTTAAAGAAGATTTATTAGGAGTGAACATGCTGGTGCTACTGGGTGTAGCCGACTCTGAGACACATCATTCATTTCCCCCTTGACCCTGGTCTTCCTCTCGCCCCCCTGGATGTATATTCTCCAATGGGACACATCCATAGCCAAGAGTCATCAGTCATGCTCTCCAGTAATAATCTTGCGTGCCAGAAGCTTCGGTTGCTTAGAGATCATCTATGAAGCATTTAAGGAATGCACTACTTTCCCCACTCCCTTTCTGTTGGCAACTAAAAAAAGGAGTATTTTTTGAGTTGACACTGACTCTGTAAAACTTCCTAGAGAGGGCTGTAAAAGCACTGTGAAGCGGTATATAAGTGCTATTCCTATTTTCTTAGGTCTCAATGAGGCTTCTGAAACCATTGGTGGTTCCTTGTGCAAATGTAATCCACTGACCCACTAATGGGCAGAGAGTCTCACATTCATGCTCCAGGCTAATGTTCTTATGGCTTTATCCAGGGTGGTGCAACCAGTTTGGATAATGCAGCCTTTGACTCAAGGGATGTGGCTTAAAGTTGTGACGTTGTGAGTGATGCAAATTTCACAATGTTTACAGCTGTTGTCCAAAGTTCAAGAGTTGGAAGGAACTATACTGATTTTACGTCCTACCCAAGATAAGAATCCAAAGCTGTGTTGGACAAATGGATGCTCAACCTGTACATGTCATCCTCAATTTATGACCAAAATGCCTGTTGCTAAGCCAGGCAGCTGTTTATCGAATTTTGCCCCATTTTATGACTTTTCTAAGTGAATGATTGCAGTTCAGTTAGCAACCTGGTTGTTAAGTGAATCTGGCTTCCCCACATCACCAAAGGGACATTGCAACTGTCATAAATATGAGTCAGTTGCCAATTGTCTGAATTTTGAGCATGTGGTCACAGAAATGTTGCAATGGTTGTAAGTGGGAAAAACAGTCTTAAGTCACTTTTTCTAATGCTCTTGTAATTTCAAACAGTCACTAAGTGAACTGCTGTAAGTCTAAAACTACTCGTATATAAAATTCTCCAAGGATAGGATTGCAATGGCTCCGGGAGACAGGATATTCCACTTCTTTTTGACTCGTGTAGGATATACAGGTCCTCCACGGAAGGCAGGTTGGTAGCCATTGTTTTTTTCTGCAGTCCTAATTACTTTCTGGCATCTGTGATTGTCCTGCTGGATTGCAGAACCAAACCAGACAGTTATAGAGGTGCTGATGACACACACAATCATTCCTCTGTAGAACTGGATCAGCAACTCCTGTTTGCTGGTGCATTCAAGTATTGGAAGATATC
This sequence comes from Laticauda laticaudata, assembly GCA_004320025.1. NCBI lineage: Eukaryota > Metazoa > Chordata > Lepidosauria > Squamata > Elapidae > Laticauda > Laticauda laticaudata. The sequence goes on along the minus strand of BHFT01053281.1, from coordinate 2,155 downwards.
TGTCTTCTCTTCCTTAAACTAAACACCCCCCAGTTATTTTCACCATTCTTCATAGAGTGGTTGACTTCTGTAAACCCATCAACTAGTCCTCTCCTGACCACCCCCTCTTCTTTGTAGCAGCCCCTCAAATATTGGAAGATGACTATCATGTTACCCCTAGTCCTAATAAAAAGAAGGACTAGTCCCTAATCATTAGGGGGAACATGATAAGCAGTCTTCCAATATTTGAGGGGCTGTCAGTGAGACGAAGGGGTTGACCTCTTCCCCAAAGCATCAGAGGGCAGGACAAGAAGCAATGGGTGGAAACTAATCAAGGAGACAAGCAACCTAGAACTAAGGAGGAATATCCTAACAGTGAGGACAATTAACCAGTGGAACAGAAGTTGCTTCCAGACGTTGTGGCGCTTCATCACAAGGACCTTGGAGTACTTATCTCGAATGATCTAAGTGCCAGAGCCCATTGTAACAACATCGCCAAAAAGGCATTAAGAGTTGTTAACCTAATCTTGAATAGCTTCTTCTCTGGTAATACTGTACTAACTGGAGCATACAAAACCTTTGCTAGACCAATACTCGAATACAGCTCATCTGTCTGGAAACCGCACTGCATATCGGACATTAATACAATTGAGAGAGTCCAGAAGTATTTCATGAGAAGAGTCTTCCACTCCTCTACTCACAACAGAATACCTTTACCCCCAGACTTTAAATTTTGGGCTGAGACAACTTAGAACAGGGGTGGGATTCTACCAGTTCACACCTATTTGCTAGAATCAGTTGTTAACATTCTAAGCAGTTCAGAGAACCAGTTGTTAGAAGAAATTACTGGCCTAATCCTGTAAGGAAGGCAGGAAGGAAGCATTCTGGTGTTGCTTACAGAAACTGCCTCTCTGTTAACCCTTATTACATTCTTGGCAGGACTAGACTTCCTGTCTCAGGAACTTCTCAGGAGCTTTTTTTCCCCTCCTTTGCTGGTACTTTTCTTGTGTGGAATGACCCTTCAAAGTTACAATGGCACTGAAAAAAATGACTTATGACCCTTTTTCACACTTACGACTGTTGCAGCATCCCCACAGTCATGAAAGGCCAGGCGAGGAGATGCGTGCCTCGATGTGAGTGATATTGAGTTGGCCATGCCCAGCCAATAACATGACCACCAAGCCATGTCCACCCAGTCACATGACCACCAAGCCACGCCCACCAACTAAGCCACACCCACAGAACCAGTAGTTAAAAAAATTTGGATCCCACCCCTGACTTAGAACTCCTTCAGTCTGATCTAAGCATAGTACATAAAATTATCCATTACAATGTCCTACCGGTCAATGACCACTTAACTTCAACCACAAAAATACACAAGCACACAATAGATGCAAACTTAAGGTAAACTGCTGCAAATTCAACTGCAGAAAATAGGACTTCAGCAACAGTGTGGTCAATGCCTGGAATACTCTACCTGGCTCTGTGGTTTCTTCCCCAAATTCCAAAATCTTTAACCTTAGGCTGTCTACTGTTGACCTCACCTGATTCCTAAGAGGTCTATAAGGGGTGTGCATAAGCGCGCCAGTGTGCCTACTGTCCCTGTCCTAATGCTTCCTTTTTATTTGTATCCATTTCATGTGATCATAACCATGTTCTTTTTTTTAAAATAAATTTTATTCAATGTTCAAAGATTAAAAACTTAAAATAAAACTTTATACATTGTTGTATCAACATCAAGACATCTTTTACATTTCCTTACATTTTTATATATAATTTCTTATTCCATTACCATTGCATACTTCTTTCCTTACTCTCGCTACAAATCAATATATTTCATCTTATATTTCAATTTTCTTCATAATGCCTATACATATTTTACATAATTTCTCATTCTTTACCTAATTGCCATTTTAATTTCTTTTTATTCTTAAACAATTCATACTAGGCGTCCCAGACTATGTAATAAATCGAATCTTCCTTATCTTTTAATTTCAACGCGAGCCTGTCCATCTTGATACAATGTAATATTTTCTTCATAACAACACCCTCTGGTGGTACTCTTTCCTGCTTCCAAAATTGTGCATAAGAGATCCAGGGTTAAAGCCCCTGTCCCACTGCACTTACGGATGCAAAGAGGATGTAAAACGTTAAAAAAAGCTTGCCATCCATTGGA